>JAZGUH010000121.1:600000-866661 GCA_037893225.1 Hippasteria phrygiana
CATTTTGTGTGACTTTGAGCCGTATAGGGTTCACTGGTTTGGCCCATTCCATCTGCCGCCGCACCGGGTGATTACCATCTATTTTGAACCATACATAATTTCGTGTGACCCATTTTGGGTAACTGCGACCCATTGTTTTGGGTCTAAATTTTCTTACGGCCCAAAATAATGACCAATATGGGGATCATTGCGCAACTATTAGTATTGTATGCGAGGAAAAAACGCAGTCTGACTAAAGTAGGATTTAACTTGCTTGTTGCTCTTTTTTGGCTGTGACGTTTATGGCATGCCAAGGTGTGGTGAATCTGACCCAGTATTATTTTGGCTAGTAGTAGTATATGATTTCAGCTTGTCTGGTACTGTCATCATTTTTTTATTGGAAAGTGAGAAAAATGACTATTTTTGGGGTTGAAAATACTTGCAGAATAATTTATAAAACGTTTCTTTGGCTTGACGCCAACTTTTTTGGCGCCCCTCTCTTTGATTTGCAGTGAATTTATGCAAATAAGGAGTCTCAACCACTTTCAGCCAATGAAAGCTTTGCGCGGTATAGCCGACGCGCGCGGCATCATTGCAGGCAGCCCGGCGCATATATCTAGCTTGCTGAACATTTTCGGTCCAGCTAGCTACGCAGAGTGCCATCGCCATCATGTCCAACTTCGTCACTGAGAAGTTAAATTAGTGGGGTCTCGAACAATATGCCAACTCGTTTGAAGGTAAGAATGTTGTGCAAGTAATTTTACTGATTGAAAAGGTTAGCCTCGTTAGACCTAACTACTACTAGGGCCTAACTGGGCCCTTGCAACAAGTTACTTAGCATGCTTAACTTAGGTATAACGTTACATGCAGTCCGTTCACATTAACGTTAACTTAGTTAGTCATGTTAGTTACATAGGCCCACATGTAGCAGTGTGTAGGTCTAGGCCCTTCCGCCTTTAATACGTAAACAAACGTTGTCGTTATAAAGCTAAAGCTACTCAAAGACTTTAAGATGAGAGAGTCGATCCTCGACCGATTTGGGCGGCATGGCAAAAATGGAGTTCAGGCAGATTATCTGCACGTAGCCGTAGGGGGGCCTAACGTTAGTTTAACGTTAGGCGGAGTAGGAGGGCTAGGTCTGTTAGGCCTATAGTAGAAATGCGATAAAGGGTCCAATTTATTCACTTATTGTTAACGTTAGGCCTAAAATCAATGAAAAACATTGAACAAAAAAAACGTAGGCCTAGGGCCTAGCCTACTGGTTGAAATAGTTTAGGCTCTATAGCTAGCCTAACGTTAGGCTAGGCCTAACGTGTTATAACTTATAAATTGGCCCGCAATCTGGTAATTATGGGGGTGGCTGCTCTAATGTTAGCCATGGCATGGAGAAATAAAAACACGGACCTAAAGGTTGGCCTTGGACTAGGCCGCGTTATGCCTCCTTTTATAGGCCCTACCATTTCTTGAGCAAGAAAGCCAACTGACGAGGGCGCCATTTGAAACTTGCACAAGCATGAGTATGACTAGGCCATGTAGGCCTAGGGCCTAGTAATGGTTAGGCCTAGGTAGTTCCAAGATAAGGTCATATTTCCCATATCGGAAAGAGTGTTGCAACCGTCCTGACGCCACATTTTTCTTCATAACGTTAGCCTGGAGCAGTTATGGCGGAGTTTTAAACAAACATTCTTATCTGCGATGGACCAACACATCCCCTCCAAAATGATTAGGCCAAACAACAACCCGCCCTGGTTTAAAAGCACTCACAAACGTGCACTCCGGCAAAAGCGTAGAGCCTATAATAAGGCTCGGAAGACGGGCTTGGACTCGGACTGGGAAACATTTAGAAATCTTCGTCGATCATCAGATCGCGATTTGAGAAAATCGCGTACACTGTAAACATAAGTTAGTCATTTTGACTAATAAAAGTTAGTCCTGCCCTATGTCTGAAAGGACCAACTAAAGTTAGTCATCAAGCCAGATGACTAATATTTATTAGTCGAATATTAGTCATGAGTTAGTCAAAATGACTAAAATTAATTAGTCTTCTGATTAAATCCAACTGATGTCTGAAAGGACTAAACGTTAGTCACCTGACTTTTCCAGTTAGTCATTCAAAATGATGACTAATCACAATAGTCATGTGACTAAGGTTTTATTTCCTGTAAAAACAAAAGAAAATGAAGCAAACTAGTCATAATCTTTTCAAACAGTCTTATTCCAATGAAACCGGAATTGATTTAAAGAATATGAAATACATGTTGCCACAAATTGTAATTAAATGAGGAAAATAGAACCTGTAAATTAAATCCTGTCATCACCGGCAAGATTTTTGTTCCCAAACACAAGCGATTTTTACAGATTTAAGTAAATTACTAAGTATGATTGTTGACACTTAATACTCATGAGAAGTAAATGAAACATTGTGAATTAAATTCTGCTGTCCTTGGCAAGACTTTTGTTTCTTAAAAATATGCTTAGGGACTAGTATGATTGTTGACACTGATAAAACAAATTTGTCTGACCTAAAGATGGTTTCTTACTCAATTTAATACCACTAATTCCAACTGAATATTTTTGGCAAGAATTTAAGAATAAAATTTAGGAAAACACATACATGTAATATGAAGTATGGAAGGTTTGAGGTAACACCATGTATGGTGGCCCTGAAGGGACATAATCGGTCGCGAATATTGTTTGCGACTTCGTAAATTTATTCACGACTGGTCGTGAATATTTTCACGACATCGTGAAACAAATCCACGATGTTGCAAATTGTTTATGACTGGTCGTGAATTTTGTCGCAAATATTTTCTTAGTAGCTTGGAGGGTATTTCACCGAGCGGGCAATTAGAGGGCGTTATTACATACAATGATGGCCGTTGCATACTATAGCATGCTCCATCGTACGCTGTATCAAAAACTTCAATGGAGATGATGGAGGAGAATTCAGATTGCGAAAAATATTCAGGACCAGTCGTAAATAAATTCACGGCTTCACAAAGATATTCACGAATGATTATGTCCCTTCAGGGCCACCTTAACCATGTAAAATTAATCTCTTTTTGAGTTGTGTAGTTCTGAGAGGAACCAGTTTTAACTTAACGTTTCAAACAGTATGCTCTGTTTATCATCAGAAGACTGATTATGAACAGAGAATACTGTTTAAAACGCTGAGTAAAAACCAACAAGTAAAAAAAATCGGTTCTTCTCAGAACCACACAAATAAAAAAAAGATCAATTTTACATGGTGATACCGCAAACCTTCCATACTTTGTTCATGTCCACCATGCAAACCTTCAAGTCCCATTTAACACATAATATAAATGCACGATAACAGTCCAGGCATGGATTTTTCTGAGACACCTTTCTTCCTCACTTGGGGTACGAACGGTTCCAAAGGATATTATCTAGTACATGTAGGTTCGAGTTCCAGTCCAGGTGTCAGCTTCTCCCAAAGAGGACAAATCAACTCATGTCATTTCTTAGACCAAAAGCGGGAAACAATTCTCCCTCCACAGCCATGTCGCTACAGATGATCCTGCTCAGAGGGAGGATGGTTCACTGCCCTGAGCCTGCATTATTGGGTACATGTAGCTACAACACAGTTGCTCTGTTGGCTCTAGGCTGAGGGGTCGACTGTCGTCTCTTAGACCAAATGGTGGGAAAAGATTCTCCCTCGACAGCAATGTCGCTACAGATGATCCTGCTCAGGGGGGGGGGGGGGGGGGGGGGGGGGGGGTCCACTGCCCAGAGCCTGCATTACCGGGTACATGTAGCTACAACACAGTTGCTCTGTTGGCTTAACGTCTGAGAGCAGAACCGAGATCATTTTGCTGGCAGAATCAACTCGTGTCGTCTCTTAGCCAAATGGTGGGAAAAAGATTCCCCTTCACAGCCAAGTCACTGAGGATGATCCTTCTCAGGGAGGGGGGGGGGGGGTTCACTGCCCAGAGCTTGCACTACCAAGTAGCCGGCTAGTGAGCAGTTCCTCCGGTGGCTTTTGTCTGGGAGCAGGACTGAGAGCTTTCTGCTGGCAGAATCCTTCCACAACTTGGCTTGGAGATCTCGTCACAGTTGTGGAACACCTGAGAGTAAAATAAAATCATAGACAAATGGCATGTTATACATGTTACTTTGAAAAAAAGTTACCATACAAATGCCATACAATACATGTAGCTAAGGCCAAGTAAAAAAAAAATGTTTATTGTGCAGGTTTTTTTTTTAAAAGGAAGGAGGCACTTTTTGATTTAAAGATGGCCGCCATTCCTTTTTAAAATTTCCGCCAACCGTAGTTTTTTAACAGTTCAAATTACAAAAAAGGAAGAGACATGCTGGACAACAGAATTTAACATGTTTACAGCTATTTTAAGCATTTTAGTAAGCTTGTATAATTTTCTGATGGATCGGTTGACACTTTTGGGGTTTTTTTCACTTCATTTAGACAATGATAAAAAACCATGTGAACAAAGCCTAATTTGTACATAACCGAGCATATTATACTGCCAAATTATGTTTATAATCCAAATTTTGCCGTGGTGTAAAAATACCTCATCCATATGCTGATTATGAATGTCAGACTGAGACAACTCGACCGTGGAGACAACTGGACTAGTGCAACAACTATCATTTAAGTTTAAGGGCCTACCTAAACCGTTTTATAATTTGTAAAAAAAAAAAAAACGTAGGGAGGCCTACACGTTTGTATCATGGGTACGAGTTGACTCGGGTACGAGTTGACCCATAGTTTACCAATAAACCAGTTTGGTTTTTCAACTGTAGTTTTACTTTAAGTTTACAACCACCAAAATCGGTAAAGAACAGCAACATTTTGAAAAATAACCAACCCTCCTTGACAACAACTGTCTGAACATGTGGCACAAGATTTTTATTTCAGCAAAATCTGTAAAAAATCAACATGTATGTGCACACTTTGAACTTCTAGTTCTAACACAGAAAACACAAATTTCTTCCCCGATATTGCACTAAAATGTCCCAACAGAATTCTCAAAACTAAAGGTTGTGCTAAGTGTTTATTAGATAATTATGAACACAAAAAGATTTGCTGTTTCTAACCGATTTTGGTGGGGGGTATTAAAGTAAAATCTAAGTTTCCGTTTAATATCCGTTTATTTTGTATTATAACACCCTACTACATGACAGTACATGTAGACCTAGCATACGCAATTTCCCATTGCATAAATGAATCACTATTACTATTACTATTACAACATGTACAATGGATGAGCACTACAGTTTTCACGACAAAAATTACAATCGTAAAAAAGATTTAGGCCTTACCTGAGATCCAACAGCTCCAAAGCCGTATCAACAGGAACAGGATTTACCAAACATCAGGATGATTTCAACAGAATTATCGTATTAAATACTGGTTATGCGAAACGCAGCCGCATTGACAGAGCACAACGTAGATTTACATGTATACGCTGTCCGTAAGAAAAAATGGCGGCCCTGCCGATTTTTTTAGCGCGCGGTATTGCGGACGTGGTTGTAATCACTTTTGTGTGACCAGTTGTTTTTAGTCAAAGAGCTAAGATAGTGTTCTTAGTCACACGACGAATCACCGATTCTGTGAAGGCGACGTATTTACGCAATTATTTGTAATTTTTTACATTGATTCAAATAGAATAATAAATAATTCGTCAAACAATCCACAAGGGATCAACAGTCTGTTTAAAGAATAGTCTGGGTAATGAAAAGTGTCATCATTTATTCAAGACATACTGCAAAAATGCTTCAAATGTATACAATTCTGAAAATCAACGCTATTTTTAGTGCAAAGAATTTAATCCCGGCAAATTTCACTAAAAAGCAATGGAAAAAAATAGTTTTGCTCAAATTGCGTGACTGATTTTTATTAGTCAAAATATCAGCAATGACTAACGTAAACTGGTCAGTGTTTGCCTTTACGTTAGTCCTGCGTTGATTAAATTAGTCATTTAGGCTTGACTAATCTAAATTAGTCATTTTGACTTATTTATCAGCCAAAATGACTAACTTATGTTAACAGTGTAGTAACTATCTATGTGAAGTTGGCGAGAATTTAAAAACAAACAATAGCAAACCTTTTTGGAGATATATTAAGAGTCTTAGAAAAAGTTGCACCGGCGTATCGGCGCTTAACACAACAAATGGTATCGCTACCTCCCCATCAGAGAAAGCGAATGCATTGAATAATCACTTCCAGTCAGTTTTCACCAGAGAAAACTACCAGAGTTACCCATCTATGAGTAACTTAGCAACCCCACAAATGTACCCGATAACCATAACAACTGAGGGTATTTCAAAGCTCTTGAAGGAACTACAGCTACACAAATCACCAGGTCCTGATAACATCACACCAAGGGTATTGAAGGAATGTGCTGATAGTATTGCCCCACTTTTACAGCAGATTTTTAGGAAGTCGTTAAGTAACGGGGATTTACCAGCAGACTGGTTAAAGGCAAATGTAACACCAATATTTAAAAAGGGGAACCGTTCTGATCCTGCAAATTACCGGCCAATATCCTTAACATCCATTCTATGCAAGCTACTTGAACATATTGTTCATTCTAACATCATGAGACACTTTGAAGAGCATGACGTCCTCAACAATGAACAACATGGTTTCCGTAAGGGTAGATCCTGTGAAACAGTTAGCATTAACGGTAAATGACCTAGCTAAAATTCTTGATAATCACGGGCAAGCTGATGTCATAATAACAGATTTTAGCAAGGCCTTTGACCTTGTTCCACATCAAAGACTATTATTAAAGATCAAACACGCAGGAATCACTGGTACCCTTTTCAAATGGATTACTAACTTTATCACGAACAGATCTCAACAAGTGGTTTTGGAAGGAGTTGCATCATCACCGATTGTATGTTACGTCTGGCGTTCCCCAGGGCACTGTCCTTGGCCCGTTGTTATTTATGTTATATATAAATGACTTGCCGGAAAAGATAACATCTCAAGTGAGACTACTAGCAGACGATTGTATCCTGTATCGTGAAATAAAAACAAAAGACGACACCCGGGCTATACAGAGAGATATAAATACACTTTGTCATTGGGAGTCATGTTGGCAAATGAAATTTAACATCAACAAGTGTTACACTATGCACATTACTCACAAGAAGAAGTTCCTACAATCAACCTATACAATGAGAGAGACACCACTCAAAACTGTTAACAGTCATACGTATTTGGGAGTTGAAATCAACAATAAATTGAACTGGGCAGATCATATAAATGCAAATATCTCCAAAGCAAACAAAATATTGGATTTACTACGTAGGAATCATTTTAGCTGTTCTGCGGAAGTTAAGGAAACTGCCTACAAAACTTTGGTTAGACCTAAACTGGAGTACTGTTCAAGCATATGGGATCCACACCATCAAGACTACATAAATAGACTTGAAGCAGTACAACGTAGAGCAGCAAGATTTGTGTGTAAAGATTTCAGTCGTAGAAGTAGTGTTTCAGCTATGATTTCCAAATTGAAATGGAAGTCTCTGGAGGAGCGTAGAACTATCTCTAGATTGACTCTACTCTACAAGTCTATTCACCATTTAGTTGCAATTGATACAGATCAGTATCGGTCTGTATCAGAAGGATCCCAAATAAAAACACGGAAATCGTCTTCAATTTAATTTATTCATCAGGCAGTGAAAAAAGACAGTTTTAAGTTTTCTTTCCTACCAAGAACAACTACTCAGTGGAATCTTCTTACACCGGACATCAGAGAATCTAAGTCAGTTGATATATTCAAAGCTCATCTTAATAGGCTCCACATCTCATTAACTGTTAAAGGGGGATATTACTAAAATTATTGTCTGTCACTGCCACGTTGTGCCTGCAACTTCATATATCCCTACGAGGAGATTGTTGCAGTATAAAGCAGAAGCAGAAGAAGCCTATCATCTCAATAAAGGTCAGTCATTGCAAAAATGTTAAAAGACAAATAGACGATAAGCCGTTTCGCGGATAGTCTGGTTCGCCAACCCGACAAATTTTTGTATGCCCAGACGTCTAAATTGTAGGTCAGGTAGCCACTGGCATGACTGGCGACAATAACAAGTAGATCATGACGCACTGCAGGCAGCGTAGCTATTTTTAGACGATACAACCATTCAAATTATACGCTTTTCCCTCCCAAAAAGGAACAACGCCTGCATTGGCTTTAAATAGTAATATTATTTATTATAGCATTTCGTCTGGTGTTGATTTTTCCAATGCGAGCTACATGCACACTACACTGGCTGCACTGCATGTCATGTGCCTGTAGTCTGTAGATATTCTTATGTTTTCATTTGTACGCATACATGTATGTGTAATTATGTTGCTCTTTAATACAATCTTTCTTGTCTTTTTTTTACACAGGAGGCTTGGTATACACTAGCCGAGGGCAAACATGGTGCCACTGCTGGGTGTTTGGAAGAGCGCCTAAGCAATGTGCGGAAGCGTATGAAGGACCGTGGCCAAAATGGACCAACAGCCAGCAATAGTTCATCAAGTTCAGCTTCTCAAACCTCATTTTTACCACAGGTTGGTTTTGTACAATATGAACATGCAGCAGATTACAATCTATGAACATTTTGTGTTATCTTCAAGCAAAGGTAAATCCTTGACACTGATCGGTTAATGCATAGCAACAAAAATGGGGCATAAACCCGAATCCGACTCCCTTCACCGCGTGCATTGAAAAAGCAATAATTGAAATTTCAAATTGTTTTTACCGATAATTGAAAGTAGTTGTGAAGATTATAAAGTTGTATGCATTATATAGGGCAACACAAAATTAATAGTACATGTAGTAGAATTTTATCTTGTCATAAAATGAGTTAATGTATTTGAATTATTTGGTGTTAATCATCAGATGAAGTGACGTCGGATGATGATGAGAAAATTACAACATGGCTAAAGCACAACACTGAGCCTCGATCTCAAGTGGTGCCGTACATGGCAACAACTTCCAAGTCAAGAGCAGTGTATATTCGGGAGCACTCTCAAGCAACTGTGGCGGACATCATTGGGAGTTGTATTCACGCCTGATGGACATCCGAGGAATGGTAAATATTATACAAATATTGAGTGGCTCAGAGTGGAATGGGAGGAATATTATCGCTCGGTAAAATCTGGACTTTTCCATTTCACGAGGCTTCACCTCGTCAAATGGAAAAGTCCAGATTTTACCGAGCGATAATATTCCTCCCGTTCACAATTTAGAGCCACTCAATATTTGTTGTATATAACTGACATACAGATCCACGAACGTTGGCTCATCGGTTGACGCCCGGGTGTTGACGTCATGATTGTGTGTGGTGGTTGTCCAAAAATCGGGTCACAACCTTCTCCCTAGGTTTAGAGTGAGGGTCGACTGTTCAAAAGCCGTGGGAACAAGGATGATCCTAACTGTTGAATAGTAAATCCCATTCACCATGGGCGAATGGGACTTTGAGCCGCGGCGTGAATGGGAGCAATAATGAATGTCACGTGATGTGAGTTCCACCAATCAAATGACAAGGATCTGTATGTCAGTAATATAATATAATCTTTTATCTTCAGCGAGTTAACAAATTTTCATTGACATTGGCCAAGCAGATTTCTGCATGAACACCCACTATGCTTGAGACTGCTATCATGATATGGAGCCTGTAGCCTTAACAATGTCCCTCTTGACTAAGTGCAATCATCTGGCCTTTGACTGGCTGGTGGGTTATTGGCAAGCCTCCGTTGCTTACAGCCCTGAACTCAAATATCCATCGATGTCAGGTTTAAACCTAGTGGTTATAACTCGGACAGCTGCGTAGCTCTCTTTGCCAACTTTCAAGGCACAATCAGTGCAGTTAATTAATTAAGTTGTTTGCTTTGTATACAGGTGCACTTTATTCAATTACTGTAATTCTTTCCGAATATTTGATTCAATTTTTTCCCCAGTAGATCAAGCATGATTTCCGTCTAATACACTGCAGCTGGACGGACTATTTTACGCTCATGTGAGTCAATTATTGCATACAATTTTAACACGCCCAAAATTAATTCAAAATTTTAATTAAAAAATATCGGTAACTTTTCGTTGACAGATTTTTTTTGTCCGATGGCTCATCTGAAAGCTAACAACTTTTGCAGCGCTACAAAAATAGCAGTTCAGCGAAATTTAGAAAAATGAGGCGAGAGCACGAATAGTAAATCTTTAATTGCAAGAATGCTAGTCGATATTGTGAATACTTATCATTTGGGAACTGTTATGGAAAATACATTTAACATTCGTCGACTATAAAACAAGCACTTGTTATGCCTGCATTTTTTTGCCATAGGTTTGTTTTACTTTTAACTGTTCACTTGAATTATAAACGTGGAATTATTCTTGTCTTGTAACACAGATTGGAACCAATATCCCAACTTTCCTGGAGAAGAAGATACAGAAGCAGCCATTTGTTCTGCTGTTAGGGGACCTTCTGAACCCTGAACAGGTATTTGTTGTCTTGGAGCAAAAGGTTATTGAGCAAGGATCCCTCATGAAAGCTTTGGATGTCTGTTTTAAGTTGTTTTATGTTCTGGATCTGTCTTATCCTTGGCAGTCCCTGTCCAACTGGGAGTTTTTCCAGAAGGCCATCTATGGCCTTGGTAAGGGAAAGGGGAAAGAGACCACATCCTGTGCTGTACGCTCTCTGCGAGCATTCCTGAACACTCAGGCCAAGAATTAAGGCCGAGTACACAGTTGTAATTCGCCACCTCTGGCTGATATTAACCTAAATAGTTTTGTTATAATATATCGTGAACAAATTTTGTGAAAGTATTACCTCAATACATGCTTACGTTTTGGTGAAAACAATGAAAAACCTTTTTCCATATTAATTGCCCAGTTTCCAAACAGGGCCATAAAATTCACCCCGCCAGGGTAGGCACAATGATTATCATTTAAAATCTTTAAAAATGGTAACTCGGGCTGATATAAACATTATTGTTTTGTTCAGATATGTCATGTACATACCCTGTGAAAGTTTCACCTCATAAGAAGCTTTTTGTTTTAGAGAAAACAATGAAAAATGACTACTGGTTAGTATCTAATTCAACCGTTTTCATAAATCCTTACAATCATCTGATCAGATAATTTTAATTTCTAATGTTTATTTTGTTAATTTCCACAAATGTTTGATATTGTTATAAACTCTTCAATTAGTAAGCTTTTAGCTACTAACTCGTTGACTTGAAAATTTTGAACTTCCCAATAGTGTATATGGGCTTTAAGTAGAAAATTTTATCCTTAATATTCTCAATTGCTTCCAACCGTCAACAATATTATTAGCAATGGACAGTTATTTCCAAAATTATCAAGACAATACACAACCGGAACTATAAACGTTGTATAATATGGAAAAGTTCACAATTGTTTAAACCTCCTGAGGACTGTAAAACATTAATTCATATTCACAAATATCTTTCTTTGTACAAAACTAGCTTAAAATAGGGGGGTTGGACCATACATGTATAGTTTCAAATGAATTTGAAATTTGGACTAGTACATAACAATGCTTTTTTTTTTTTTTAACAATTGCAGCTTCTCTGACTTATTCTAAGATAATTGATATCAGGAAAACATTCAACCAAGTAAGTTTGTCTAAAGAACTAATCGTGCCACGAGTGTTTGCCTTTCTGCCATATGTGTTGGAAGGGCATGGGTGCGTGCATTGTTAGCAGGTAAACAAGTGAATTGTCTTTCTGACATTCTGGTTTTATGTAAGGTATCTTTTCTTTGTCACAAATGGGTTCACACAAAAATGCCATCAAGTTTTGAGGTGATATGGTGTGAACTGTACATGACCACATTAGATTGTATGTACATTATTTGACCCAGTTTTGGGGTTGGCAATTGACCCAATTTACTGGTCAAAACTTTCTAACCAAGCAATCGGGGTCATTTTAACTCCAAAGGTGTCGTGCAGATCCGGATGCGGAATATTAGTCAAAATTGACCCGTTTTGAGTCAGTTTTGACCCAGGAGTTTTTAGTGTGTAAGCTCTGTGTCATGAGTTAAGTTGTGCGCATTCTTCGGATTATGTCCAACGGCGGCGAAGACCAACTCCATCCAGCGTGCCTCATTAGTCAGGGTATTACTGTCGCAGAAAATGGCAATTCAGCACATAAAACCGTGCGTGTCGATGGAGTAGGCTTCCAGAAATTGGTGGAGGTTCCCTCCCTGAATGGTGAGTCACGTTGAAGAGGCGGTCTAAATGACAGTGGGAATCAATGAATGCCTCATGGACAGTAAGCTGCTGCAGCAAGCGTTTGAGTTCTCCACAGTGGAAAATTGAGGAGACGCGCATTGGAAACTAAGTTTCTCTCAGCTCCTTGAGCTTGGGTAGGCCAAGGTAGGCGTCTTGCGCGTCCCATACACACAGCTCTTTGGTGTTAATGGTAGTGTACATGATTGTCATTGTTGCAATTTTTGGAAATTTGCGGATTTGGGGGTTAGTGTTTTATAGGAAATATCATTCCACTGACCTGTTCAAAGTTTTGCGTTGTTGGATGGCGAAAAATCCGAGAGAAAAACGGCGCTCGTTTTAAACCGTCGGGCGGATGATAGCCTTTAGTCAAGGCGCGCGTGGCTATACCTGGACGCGTGACGCGTCACGGTAGCCACGCGCGCCTTGACTAATAGTTCGGTGGGAAGAAGGGGGTATCGTGCACCCTCGGAAATCAATTTCTAATAGGTGTCTCTAGATCAGAAAAAATGCGTGGAAAATGATTTGCTATGTTAAAAAATGCAAATTAGTGCCGCCATTATCAAAAAATCTATAGTTTTTACTATATCTCAGCCAAAATTGCAGATATCTGGAGAAATGAGGTGTCTAGACTCATGTTTTGAGGGTCTAGACACCATAAAACTATTATTGAATTTACCACATGTGTCAGTGGCATAGGAGTATGCAAATTAGGGCGGCCATTACCGAAAAATCTTTTTTTTTAAACATATCTCGGCCAATAGACATAACTGCACAAGTAACGTGTCTAGACCCATGTTTTGAGGGTCAAGGATCATTAGCCTTTAAGAGGTATGGCGGACACAATAGGAGAGGGCGCTATTTGATTTGGGTATACCTTTTGTTAAACCACAGGAAATTTCAAAGTTGAAGATTAGGCATGATCTATGGATTGTACTATGGATTGTACTTTAACTCAAAACAATATCTGATTCTGACTTTCACTGGAATTTGTGTTTTCACAAAATGTTTACCTAAATCAAATAGCGCCCTCCTATTGTGTCCGCCATACCTCTAAAAGGCTAATTAGAAGACCATTCACGAAGTAACTGTTTGAGAGAATGATGGTTGCTATCCCATTCAGTGACACTTCCCTTCTGGTGACTTATGACACTTAATTCCGAACTCGGATAGAGTCGATCTTAAGTATGAGTCTGTTCTCATTATTTCCACAGCATGGTGGAGATAGGCGGACACAAGGGAACTGTGACCAGGTTTGGTGCGAGTAGAGGATCGTACAATGTAGTTCTCAGATGCTCTTAAGAACAAGAGCGTGTCTTGGCGTGTGGCACTCATCAGTTGCGTATCGGCGATTCAAAAAATGACTCGCGTCGGTGCCAACTCGCAGTGTTTTTGGTTGGGTGCTTCTAAATCAACTGTAGCGTGACATGAGTTTCGAAATGGAGCCATAAGGTTTTAGTTGGTTTCGTTTTGTTCCTTTGAAAGGGAAACCAATATTTCCAAGATTTTGTCTGGTCCACCATGGAGGGAGGAAAACAGTTGAAAAAGCCCGAGTGTGTCGTGAGTGGTTTGAGCTCTTTATATTGGTTTGAAAGTTTATTAGTTTGGCTCGTACAAATTTTTCCCGGATGTTGTGGGCTTTTCTGAACGCAATGAACGGGCTTTTGGAAAGTATTCCAGAGTGGTTTATTGCCTTGGATCAGGATCATTTTTCGTTTGTTGCTTTGTTCAGGTCGCGGTGGTTTATGGCTGGGTCGTATGTGGCAGTGAAGACGAGAGGAGTTTGTTTTGATTTTGTTTCATCCTCGGTTTTGTGTATTGATTTGTTTATATCGGCATGTTAAACTTTGTTGTCGTTGTTTCGATTTTAGTGGGTCAGTTTCCCCTGGTTGTCAGTTTCTCTGAGAATATCTTGACTTTGATTTTGGGATTCACCCTCCTCGTTGGTAAAGTAATGGAGTGTTTCTCCGAATATGAACGTTTTGATGATGCGGGGTTGGTGGGATGTAATTTTAAGGTCTTGAAGGTTTGTTTCCGTTTTTTTTTTGTAGACTATTTTTTTGAAGATACCTTTTTATCGGAAACGATCTCCTTTGAAGATGGTTATGTCAGGGTAGTCGGTTGGTGATTCAGAGGCTTTGCATGTGGACTTTAGGGTGGGTTGCATGTGGACTTTAGGGTGGGTTGCATCTTAATCACATTTGTGATAGGGTTCTAGAAATCTTGCAGAGTCCCGTTGATGATGACCAGTGTATATTTTCTCTGTAGCGCCACTATGTTTAGAATTATTCCGCTTTTTGTATTATATTTTTGAAGTCTTGTAGGGTGACAACACAGCCTGTTGTCTCTATATGAACCAGAGTTATGGTTTGTGGTGTGATATCTTGATCCGACTGGGTATATTTTAAATCAAGATGGCGGTAAACCACTAACAAACAATTTGAGTGGTTCATTATGTAGATGCCTCTGTTTTGTCATGTGGTTTGACTTCCGATGTCGGGGTTGTTTTGAGGTTGTTTATGGCGAATTCTTCTTGTGAGGTCATATTGTTTTGCCGATGTCTAGCCTGGTATTGGCAAATTCAAATTGTGTGGCTTCCAGGTGTTTTTCGAGGTTTCAAGAGGTACGGTGTACGTTTCGGAGGCCATATTGAGTGTGGCTTGAGAGGACGATTTTTAAATTATGAGCGCAACTCTCATTCTTCAATTGAAGGTATTAATGTCACTCCACGGTTATGTGTGTTTAGCAAGAGTGGGAACAAATTTTAGGCCTTTTTCCAAAGTGAAGTTTCTCAGTTTGAGTTTTACTATGGGTATACATGTATAGGTTTGTTAGGAATCGTTCCCATTGTCCTGCTAATAGAGATGGTTGATTGGATTTGGCTCGTGTGGTTTTGGATGTTCATTTCCAGTGAACCAGTTGGATAGGATTTTGCGTGGTTCGCTAAGCTTGGACATCATGGGATTGATGGTGGATGTTAGTTTTCAGCGAAGCTGTATGGATGGTGTGTGGCCTGGACGGCGTGCGCCTTTATATCAAGGCCGTGGTGGTAAATTATGGTGCCTTTCGTGTGTTCTGGTTGGTCCTTAAGTTGTCCAATGGGCGTATTGCTTAAATGGTGTAGAAAAACCGGGATGGTTGTGGGTCCATAGTGGAATTTTCTGACCATGTGTGTTTGTTTTGAGGTCAAAAAGCCGATTTTTGCTCATTTGTCTTTTCGGGAAATAAGTATAGAGGAATTGTGGGGTTTTGAAGATTGGTGTTTTTTTTGATTGGATTGTGGTTTGAATGAAGGTTAGGGCCTTCAACCGCCTGTGGCGGTGTGTTTTGTTGGTGGTTTGTGTTTTTTTGATTGTCATACTACTGGGTCGAGGGTTGGTTTGGTTGCGTTTGGTTATACCACGTATTATTCATTAGATTTTTTTTTGTGTTTCTATACAGACGTTGTGCTGAGTGGTTTGGTGGTCAGAAGTTGTATTCCACCGGAAGGGGGGGGGTTCAGTTTTTTTTTCGAGGGTTGAGTGTTGTTTGTGAATTGACTGAAAAAACAACACTATTTGTGAAATAACAATTGCCCTCAAAATTGCCTCTCATCTTATCTGCAATATTGTTAAGATACAGCGAAAACAAAAGTTAGGTAATGCTGGCCACTTTAGAATTTGCACATTTACATGCTGCCGACACACGTAGTTACTTAAGGAATAGGCTCTAGACACCTTATTTGTGCAGTTATGTACAATAATGGCGGAGATATGCAAAAGAAATAAGATTTTTTAATAATGGCGGCCTTTATTTGCATACTCATATCCCACAGACACATGTGGTTACTTCTACATGTAGACTAGTTTTATTATGATCTTCGACACTTAAAACATGGGTCTAGACACCTTACTTGTGCAGTTTTGTCAATGTTGGCCAAAATATGTTAAAAAATGATTTTTCAGTAATGGCCGCCCTAATTTGCATACTCCTATGCCACTGACACATGTGGTCAATTCAATAATAGTTTTATTGTGATCTTTGACCCAGGGCAGTTTTCCAACGATTTTGAGCTGGAAATCGTTGGAAAATGATATAAATGTCCACTTTGATGATTGAGACTGATATTAACTTAGTCTAGTAGGCCTAAGTTATTTCGTAATAATTCAGTAAAAGAAAATTGGAGGATTATAAATCGTGTATCAATGAGCCTCGACAGACTGAAAGTCGTGTACTAATAGAGTACCGAAGTCTGACGTCAGTTGCCGTGGCAATGGTTCAACACACATGCAGTTTAAAATGTATTCTGGTTCCAAACATTGCATTGATTGACGTCATCACTTAGGTACTCTATTGACCTATCGCGGTCGAATCGCGTCAACGCAGCTTGTGAATTATTGTCCAATCACATCAATTATAATTCCACGTGGAACGCACAAAATCTGAGCCAAACAAAAATTGCCACACAAAATCCACATAGGGTTGTCTAAGGGGCGTGGTTAACTCGTAAACGGCGATAGGTCAATTGACCTATCGCCGTTCACGAGTAACCACGCATGGGAATTTTGTGTGGTAATTTTTGTTCGTCTCAGTAATATAAACGTTTTACGTGTTTTAGTCAATGCGCGATTTATTTACCCGACTTGTAACTTGCTTTTGTCGACAATTTGTCGACGTCAGAGTTCTATTTTGCCGAGTAGGATACTGTATATAACATTAGTCAAGGTTACCCAGTTTATCAATTCAAATATTCTTTTTTGTTTCTTTGCCCATATAAATAAAAAAAAATAATAAAATGTGTCTTGATTCAAAGAAATTGTCTGTCTGTTGCCTTTTCTCATTGCTGTTGGCAAACATTTTTTTTTGTGGTTTAGCTTTTGTTGTATCATAAATATTGTTTTTTTTCTGTGATAAAGTTAACATGAATGGTTTTAGTTCTGAAAGTACCTTTTTAACCCTTTATATTAAAAGATACAAAAGTAATTTGAAAACAATCTTTACCTCTTTTCACTTCCAATAGAGAACATGGAAAAGTTTCAAATTAACCTGAATAAATCCAAGTGTCGGAATATTTCTTCCATTTCAAACAAAAAGGAATCCAAAATGTTGATTTTCAATTTTTACAACAAAAAAACCCAGCTACAATGTACATATTTTTTTTAATTATTGATAAGTCAACCACATAAGATATGTTACTGAAAAAACCCCAGTAAACTACATAAAAACTGGAATTTGAATTGTCATGGATTTGCCAAATTATGTTTCATGGATAACGGTCATCCCATGCTTCTCGAGAGTGAACTCAAGAAACAGTTGGAAGTTTCGGTTGATCTGGCTTAATGCTGATTGAATCTGCCTCGAAACTTCCAGCTGTTCCCCGTCGACTTGCAGGCGCTCACGCTCTACAAGCAGTCGTTCCCTCTCCACAAGCATGATTGGGTCAGAGTGTTGTTTGGAGCTCCGTGACGTGTAAGTAGGCAGAGCTGGTCCTGCTGGAGCTTCTTCTTCTGTCTGCATCCCATCATCAGTGTGACTGTCCTCATCATCTACATGTACATCGATGATGACACCATCGTCTACTTCGCAGATTGCTGTATTAATTGATTAAAACGAACAAACTGTCTGTAATATTCTTTGCTTTCTTGCATAAATATTCAAGAAATTTCTATATTTGTTCTTCGTTGTTGGATGTTAGATGTGACATGCCATTTTCTGTTTAATGTTGTACTGTAGTTATAGTAGTTATACTAGTTATACTTTAAAAAGTAAACTGCAGATTACCATTGGCCACCCTGTCAATGAGGACATCCTCCTCTTGAGGGAATGGATCGCTCTCCCCTTCCTCCTGCGTCACGATGCCATCTTTAGCAATCGGCAAAAGTGCCTCCAACACAAGCTCATAGGTCTTATTCACCTCCGGTTTTTCCCCTCCTCCGATCCTGGCAAGGGAACAAAAATTTGTAAATACTCGTTTAAGAATGTTCCCTCATTCCATGAATTCATTGCTTAGTAAATTCTTGTATGATTTTTGACATGATTCTCATTTAATTACAATAGTATTCACCGTTAGTAACCAATGTATTGAAAAGTGATGTGTGTGTGTTCCTACATTAGCCTCCTTACGGGGTACCGGGAAGAAAGGGTAACAATGGGAACAATGGTACCCCATGAGGGAGTCTTTAGAAATCCAGGTACCCCACAAAGTTAACGCTATGGAGTTTGAGATTTCAATAAGGGCAAAGGAGAATAAAAGAAGGAAAGTAAAGTCTACAATAGAGGTACCCCATATGGGTACATATGTGAGGAGATCATCATGCATCATTGATTGTAAACCAATGAATTTAGGGAAACATGTATCACATTATCATTGACCCACAGCTTGAATTTGATGCATATAATTCTTCTATGTATTTTCCATTCTCATGTATTGAAATAAATATTTACCCATTCTCTGCATGTCCCTGTGGTATGCCTTTGCCTTACTGGAAATATCTTGCCATTTCTTTCGGATCCTGGCAAAGTGCCTTGGATGGCCACCATTCTCAGTTAGTGCCTGTGCTGCTTGCTTCCAGTAATGGACTTTTACTCGTTCCACATTTACACTTGATTTTTTGCCTTTGTGGCTCGTTCCGAACAGTTGGCAGGAATAGTTGCGCACGAACTGACATAAAATTGACACCTCCTCGTGGGTCCAGTTGTGCCCGGTCTTGCTTGTCCTTTTATAAGGAGCTTCAGCCATGCTCGTTCAGTGTTTTTGTAGTGTATTTATAGATTTGGACATAGTTCTATTTTTACCTAACGTGTGCAAGTACAATCAAAACCAAGTACAATCAACAACTTTAGCCATTCTTGATTTTAACAAATTTGTCCCTTTTTTCAAAAATTCTAAATTAATTTTGGATGAGGAATTGAGGATCCTGTCTAACTTACAGACTTAGTCAGCCCAACATCAATGGTTATGCTAAAAATATACCCCCAAAACATGTATTTTGTAATTTCACAAACATCACTACATGGGCCATAATGTAGTGATGTTTGTGAAATTACAAAATACATGCCAGCAGGCTGGCCTAAATATAGGCTAGCCTACTGGCAATGAGTAGTAATTAGAATTTTTAAAAGACATCCAATGTTGGCACCATTTTCAGAAAGGCCCTTGGCTACATTTTGTGCAAAATTTTATTCAGAGTTTTCATATTTTGGGGCTGTAGGCTATTTTATCTAATATCTTGCTATGTACTATGTAGGCCCTAAATTCTATCCCGTGCGGAATTTGGAAACACGTACCCGACTGTCGTATTGCTGACTAATTGATTCGGCCTTGTCAACACTTTTCTACACTTGTCTCAAGACTCCGATATGTACCAAATAAATCCTAAAACGATAGCAACCGAATTGGCTTACCTCATCAGAGTAGGAGACGACATCGAGAGAAAACATCGAAGAAGAGCCCCCCATTTCTTCCAATCAGCCATCTTCATTTGACCTTTGCGCGTACTTTCAGCGGTGACGTATTAATTTCCGACGGCTGTTATCAGACGCAAGATTTTGAAGCAGTAAACAGTCACACTGCTATAAAAAGCTAGGCTCGTGCAAAAAGTTTATAATAGCTAAACTCAATATTCAACGCATCGCCTTTGCGACGTGTTTTGTGAAATGGATCATATGACGCATCGCAGCTGCAATGCATCTCAGGGCTAAGACGCGTCGCAACTCTACGACACATCCTAAGTTACAATGCGTTTTATGAAATCGGCCCCAGATCTCCTTGAGCGTGTTAACACAGAAGTTTCTGCTCCAGTTAGTGGCGATTGTTGTTGTCACAGGTTCTATAATATTGGCCCAGGGCTCAAGTCAAGCCCATTTTTTTTTAGGAGGTTTGGACTCGAGTTGACTTCAAATCTACTTTTGTACTGTTTTCAGACTGCACTATAAAAATGTTTATTTACCTGTCCCTTGAGTTAAATTGTCACATGTGGCTTGACAGGATGCTGTTATCTGTAGTTCACAACAGAAACAGGTGTTAAACATGAAACAACACAAAAGTTAAAGGTAATCCTCCCAATTTGTTTACTGAATTATTACGAAATACCTTACTAGACTAAGTTAATAGCAGTCTCAATCATCCTGTGAAATGATTGCACCTGGTGTGCTGTCGTTTTCAAGAAAAGTTGAAATATATATTGTTTTCCAATGATTGTTCCGCATAACAATCATTGGAAAACTGCCCTCTATTGACCGAATGTAGTTAATCCATGTGTTTAAAAATGGGTTAACAATCCGAAAACGGTCGCACGCGTAGTGTACTGAAGTGACGCCTTGTAACCAGTGCATGCAATAGATCTTGGATGTTCCACTCGGCCCTCGGCCTCTGTACATGTTATGTGACCAATTGAAAACGATCCCATTTACAAAAATTGGGCTTATTTTACAAGAGGGCGCTATAACAAATGCCGCCCGATGGTTACAAAAGGAACGCTGTTTTTCTCTCGTTATGTTTTTCGCTATCCAAGAACGCAAAACTTTGAAAATGTCAGTGGAACGATATTTCCTATAAACAACTAACCCCCAAATCCGCCCATTTCTGAAAATTGCAACAATGACCAATCATGTACACTTCCTTTAAATTGTCACATGTGGCTTGACAGAATGCTGTTTAGTTCACAACAGAAACAGGTGTTAAGCATAAACCAAAACAAAAAGGCATATATTTTGTGCATCACTTAATAAACAAAATCATTCTTTTTAAAAATACGGAAAAGGAAGTTAAAAAATAGAAGGCATTTTTAACCACTTTAACCAATCAAATAATTAAACGCCAAACTTTAATTCACAAAAATACATATATTAATGACCAAGACATACATGGGCCATACTACACGACTGAACTTACACAAGTTTCTGTTGACCATGTTTGGTTGTAATAGCTGCACCTGTGATCACACACTTCACCTGCCTGAGACACCTACCGGTATATAAGAACATGAAAAACAAAACCAAAATATTCTGGTAAAAATCTTGAACCTAAACAAATTAGCACTTTTATTATGGGTTTCACACTACTCTGAACTTACCCGGGTAATTTATAACCTGGGTAGAAACTAACCTGGAGAATCGGTTTCACACTACAAAATTCACCCCACAATTCTGCTTACCCGCTTCAGCACGCACCCGGGTAACTTGTAGCCGCGTTCAGACTATGCGAATAGTAACCTGGAGAATGTGCATTCCCAACAAACATGACGCTACTGGGCCGATGCTGGCTACTTATGGGCTCGTTCCGGCAGTACCGTACAGTATAAACGGTACAAGACCAGAAGTGGGCCAATCATGGCTTGATTACGCCGAAACGGTTTGAGTTTGAGAGAATGATGGTGCTATCTCATTCAGTGACACTTCCCCTTCTGGTGACTTGTGTCACTTAATCCCTAACTCGTGTAGAGTCGATCTTAAGTATGAGTTTTTGCTTGTTATGTCCGTATAGCATGATGGAGATGGGCGGACATGATGGAGATGGGCGGACATAAGGGAGCTGTGACTAGGTTAGGTTTGGTGGTTGGAGGTGCGAGTAGAGGATCGTAGTTCTCAGATCCTCTTACGAGCAAGAGCATGCTTTCGTGCCTTGGCGTTTGGCACTCATCAGTTGCGTATGGGTGATTCAATGCCAACTCGCAGGGTTTTTGATTGGGTGTTTCTCAATCAACTAACGTGACAGGAGTTTGGAAATGGAGCCATATAAGCTGGCTGATAAAACACGACGAAGCGCACCCACCGACCCGGGTAGAAGAAAACCCGGCGAGCATTCACAATATTGTTAGTAACCCTGAGAATCGTCTCAAGGTCGTCAACCCCGAGATTAGTGGGTTAACCCAGCTCGCGAGCAGGGTTAGAAATTACCCGGGTTAAGTGGGGTTTTGAGGCAGTTAATCCAGAGAATTTCTAACCCAGAGAATTGTAGTGCGAACACTCCACATTACCCAGGTAATCTCCGGGTAAAATTTTTTGTTAACCCATCAATTACCCGGGTAAGAGCATAGTGTGAAACAGGCTATATGGCAAGTACATGTATGATAAGGCAGTTCATCTGTACTGGGTACCCGAGTACCCGACTGCTAATTGTCAGGAACCGGTTTTTGAATGTCATTTGTGGGGAATTTGCAAAATGAAAACCAGGGTACATGGGAAAAACAGTACAGATTAACATTCATGACACTTGCAAAAATGCAATTTACACAGTAAAGCTATAGATCACTGTGGACACTTGCATCTTGCTGCATTGATGCATTGATGTGGTAGTATTAACGTGCGGACCTTTACGAACAATATGAACAGCAATTTCTGGGAATTTTGGGGTTTGACTTTCTTTATGGACACCCGTATTTTTTTCAATCGGGTACCCGATTCCCGTACTACCCGTAAATGCACACCCCTAAAGTATGATGAAGTCCGAGACAGAAATATACAGGAACCAGTGTGTTGTTACATCAGGGTACACCTCTGGTTGCTATAAGCCTTTGTTCTCACCATGCATCTGTGTGCTTCGCCAAGCTCTGTCCAATATGGCTGATCTCCAAAAGCAAATTGAGTAATCAAAGACACAGTAAGTTTGGGCATGCCCCAGTCAACTACTACCCAAATTCTGTTTCAACTTTCAACTTCATGCTGGCCGATTGTGGTGACATCGAGAGCAATCCTGGTCCTGTCAAGGAGCCCTGTGGCAGTTGCAGTCGTCCTGTTAAAACCAACCAAAGATCCCTCCTCTGTGAAGATTGCTTCAAGTATTGGCACCAGAAATGTATTCCTGACATGTCCATCTCTCGGTACACTGATCTTATATCCTGTACACTGGACTGGTTCTGTCCAGACTGCACTCTTCTAAACCTGCCATTTTCATCATGCAGTGACACTTCATTCCATGAAGTTTTCAGTGATCATGTAGATATCTGTGCAAGCCCAACTACAGCCTCACCTGTCAACCTTCATGTGAAGGATTTGCCAGATAAGTATACTTCTGGTTTACTCCTCAATGCTCGTATGTAGCATCCGCAGCAAACAGCAAGACCTTCAATCATTCCTTGAACTCCATCCCATGGACATTACTATTATAACAGAAACATGGATGTCTGCTGATGACATGATACTGACTTTCTAGCCTGCCTACCCGGATATTCAACCATTCGTCGTGATCGCAACAGTAGAGGTGGAGGTATAATGGCAATAGTTAAAGATGTTTTGTTGCCATCCCATCTTGATCACCTAAACCCTAATGACATTGAATTAACTTGGCTGTCATTGACTCTCCAACGCTCAAAATGGTTAGTTGGCATCGTATACAGGCCACCTAACTCAGATGCAACTTTTTTTGATAAGCTGCAAGACGCATGTGACTTGGTCCTTCCCGATTTCCATGAATATGAAGGAGTGATCCTCCTGGGGGATTTCAACATTAACTGGAGTACACGGATACCCCAGCTTTTGTCAATCTACGAGATTTAACTAACTCAGTTGGACTAACCCAGTTAGTTGAAGATGTTACACGACCATCTAACACCTCTTCATCCACTGGAACCACCATTGATCTGATTTTCACTAACCGGCCGGAAAAGTTCACCACAGATGAAACTTCTGCAAACCCAGTCAGTAGCGACCACCATGCTGTGGCATTTACGTTATCCGCAACCAAGGCTCCCCCTCCACCAAAGGTTCTCCGATCTTACCTCCAATATAAGAAAGCTGACTTCAAGCATATGGAGACTATTACATCTCACCCCGTGGTCAGCTTTCTTGGATGATTCCGATCCAGAGGCTTCTTTGGAAGGATTCATGGACATCCTAGATGCTGCAATTCGTGACAGCATTCCAAGGAAGAATTCTCGTCGTAGAATTTCTCCTTGGATCTCAGCCGAACTTAAAAAGCTTATTTAGCTGAAGCACAAGTGGTTCTCAAAGGCCAAGCTATCCAGTTCAAGTTCAGCCTGGCAACATTATAAACTGATTCGCAATAAGGTGAAGAATTCGACAAAGTCAGCCTACTGGAAACATGTAAATGACTTATTCAGTGTAGCAGACAACAAACGCAGTTTCTGGTGCTTTGTGAGAGATCAGAGGAAATCCCAATGCCCACCTGCTTTTCAAACTGCGGAAAAACTTGTCCATAAACCCATCGATATCTGTCAAGCCTTCAATGACTTCTTCACCTCGGTTCATTCCCCCCCTGGAACCTCCCCAGAGTCTCCTCCCCCTTGTTCTCAGCCAATCCCGGAACTCCCACCATTAACAATAAGTCTAGGGTGGCTACAAAAAGCCTTGCTTTCTCTCGCACCGCACAAGGCACCAGGCCCAGATGAAATCTCTCCAGCCGTACTTCGTGCAACAGCGTCCTCGATTGCTCCACCACTACTCCGGGTGATGAACTCCTCGCTTGCTAATGGATTTCTCCCCAAGGTCTGGAAACTTTCTCAAATCACCTCTGTGTTTAAGTCTGGCAAGCGCACTGACATAAAGAACTATCGCCCAGTTGCTTTAACTTCCGTTATCTGCAAGGTATTGGAAAGGGCCATTGCCAATAACATCAATGACCATGTGAACTTGTATTGCCTTAGCAACCCTCAGCAACATGGCTTTACTGCACATAAATCCTGCGTCACACAACTCACTAATGCCATTCAAGACTGGGCAGCAATCCTCGACAAACCACGCCCACCTCGTATTGACACCATATTCCTGGACTTTAGCAAGGCATTCGATGTCATGCCCCACCACATCCTGCTCGATAAGCTTGCTCGAAATTTCAATATTCGTGGATCAACATGGACTTGGCCGAAGTCTTTCTTAATTGGAAGACAACAGCGTGTCATGTACCGTGGCTGTTTCTCTGTATGGGCACCAGTTACATCCGGTGTTCCCCAGGGAAGCGTCCTTGGCCCTCTCCTCTTCAATTTGTTCATCAACGACATTTCCCACAACCTGACAACAAAGTTCCTGCTCTTTGCCGATGACAGGCTCATCTACCAACCAATCCGGTCTACGCAAGATGAACACGCCCTTCAGTCCGACCTAACTGCAATTGGTCAGTGGAGTGAGTTGAATGGCATGCAGCTCAATACCAAGAAGACCAAGGTACTACACATGACCAAAGCCAAGAGGCCGGCTGAACTTCCTGTATATACTCTGCACGGCAATCCACTCAGTGTCGTATCATCCCACAAGTATCTTGGAGTCACTCTGAATGACACTTTGACATGGGACAACCATGTTAATGCCGTAGTCTCGAAAGCCAATAGAACATTAAGTTTCCTGTGGCATATAGCTGGAGGCACTTCAACCAAAGCCTTGATGTCACTTTACAAGACTCTGGTTTTGCCAGTCCTAGAGTATGGGTTGCCTGCTTGGACCCCGTGCACCTTAATCGCAAAGGCCAAACTTGAGAGAGTTCAAAGGCGTGCAAGCAGAATGTGTTTGAAGCAACGCAGGGGAACTATGTCGTACGAGGAGCGGCTGCGAACACTGAACTTGATTTCTCTGGACTTGAGACGACAAAAACACACCGTGACATTTGTTACAAAATGTTTGTTTAATCTCATTGATTGCCATTCAGTTCGAGCAGACACTGCAGTAAATACTCGACACCAGGACACAGTCACTTTTCACCACCATTATGCCAGAACACTAGCCCTTAAGAACACACCCACCCATTCATTCCCCCGCATCTGGAGCAGTCTACCCTCTCACATTAAGGACTCCATCATTCTGGACTCTTTTCATGGTTTCAACAGATGTTTGTCAGCTCATTTTCATGATTCATAAATGATAGTAACTTTCCTGGTCTATTATATCAACTCATGCTTTACTATTCCAAGGCGTTTCATTTTCCCTGATTTATTGTAAATTCAATTTCAGATTTGTTTTGCTTTTTTGTGTATTTATTTAGTATTACATGTATTTCTTCATTTCTTCATTTAATTATCTTCTTTCTTTTGTTGTTATTTTATTTATTATGCAACTATTTATATATTTGATTATTCATATTTTTATTTATTACATAGTTTTCCTTTTATATATTTAGATAGATTTATACTGACGTTTTCGAGCATAGGGAGACCGGTCACCGTTTTTCTTTGGGTATGGGGCGACCGACCGCCTTAGGGCGACCGATTACCGGTCGCCTTAAAGGAAAAGCAATAGGAAAAGATTGGGTTAGGTTACATTTTTTTACATGCAGAAACCCCATAGACCGGTCGCCCTAATGCGGGAAAGGGCGTTATATATATATATATATATATATATATATATATATATTATTTTTTTTATCTCAAGTGTCTTTATTGTAACCCTTTAAAGCTTGGATAGACAGGCTTTCGGGCCACAGTGTTTCAGTACACTTTTGTCTATCCTGGCCGGCTTTAAATTGATTGTTTTTGTATATCCCCCTCCCACCAATCTCTCCTCTCCCTACCCCCCCCCCCCCCCCACCACCATACCACCAATCTCCTCCCTAACCATCCCCACCTATACCAGTCCCACCCGTTCCCATACCACTCTCTCCTCCCCCCTCATGTATTTTTTTCTTAATTTTTGGTTTTTTTCTCGTTTTCTTGTATGAAGTTGTTTTGTTGTTCATTGAAATTTGGCCGAATAAATAATAATAATAATAATATAATCTTATGTCTTTCTTTATTTGTATGCGTCATTTTTCAAACTTCTGCATATAACACTCAATTATGTTGCTTACAAGGCTTGGCAACTTTTACATGTCCATTTTATTGTGGTACACTTGGAAAGGTCATTACTGCCTTAAAGGTTATTTTTATACCATGTAAGCAAAGTCGGAAAGCACATTGCTGGGGCTTATTCTGCACGCAGGCTGTAACTGGCCACATATTTGGAAATGGATATAATTTGAGATATTTCAGGTTATGATACTATTACAGAAAGATTCTCTTATTTTCAAAATAAGCCCGTGTGGACTTTTAAATTCTATTTTACTTTCATTATTTCAGCATTTAATGGGAGTTTCATAGACACCAATAGTTGTCACCGAGATCAACTGTTGTTTAAACCAATTTTAAATTTGTCTGTTTTTACATAATAAATCTGTTCTGGACATGAGATTAAAGGTAGTGTACACGATTGGTAATTCTCCAAAAATGTTTTTACTGAATTATTACGAAATACCTTACTAGACTGCAAGTTAATAGTAGTCTCAATCATCCTGTGAAATGATGGCACCAGGTGTGCTGTCGTCAAGAAAAGTGGAAATTGATATCGTCTTCAAACGATTTCCTGCTGGAAAACTGCCCTGTAGCCTTTAGTCAAGGCTCGTGGCTACCCGGACGAATGGCGCGCCCCGGACATGCTGGCATTCTGGGCGCGTCACGTGTCCAGGTAGCCACGCCCGCCTTGACTAAAGGCTATCATCCGCCCGACGGTTGAAAACGAGCGCTGTTTTTCTCTCGGTTTTTTCGCCATCCAACAACGCAAAACTTTGAACAGGTCAATTGAACGATATTTCCTATAACATACTAACCCCCAAATCCGCCCATTTTTGAAAATTGCAACAATGACCAATCATGTACACTGCCTTTAAGTAACTCCAGCAAATTCAGATCTGAATTTCAATACATTTCTGTACACATTTCCTTTCCAGTTGTAAACTTTCAAGTTGTAACTGTAGAAGAGCCTACACTTTTAAAATATCGCAGAGAAGAAACCTGAGACAAAAAGTCACTTTTGGAAAAGGAATATTTTATAATATATTTTAGGATGTTGATAAATTGATGGACAAAAATATTAGCAAAGTGAGCTTTGACCAATCCAGGAAGTATATAATTACTTATTAACAGATGCTTTTAAGGAAATTAAAGATGATTTAAAATTAAGTGATAAGTGCAGGTCAGAAAGAATTCCGGTGCTTGTGAGAAAGGAGCTGATTTATACCATATCCTTCCTCCATGATTATACTGTGAAACAGAGTTTGATGAATTTAAGAAATACGAGATGAAAGTAATAGTGGATAAAGCAAAGTCCATTGTCTTGTAGCTTCCTATGTTGAGTAAACGACACAAACCATCTCATAACGTTGAAAGAGGCACTGACACGGCGTTTTCAGGCTTAAAACTAACAAATACATGCAGGTCCAGCAACGAGGGGACATGCTCTTTCTTCAAGAGAGGAAGTTAATGACCAGAATTTGAAAATGGCCCTGCTGCTTCGAGGAGATGAGGTCTGCTGTCATCGGAGGAGAGGCAGAAAAGGCTATGAAATTTCAATTTAAAATACAATTTGACAGACAAGAGTTTTGACAAATGCTGAATGAAATGACTACTGAAGGGCATGGTGTGCAAACATACATTTAATTTAAATTTGAAATACCTTTACGGTAACCTGTAAGTAGGGCTTTCTATTTTCGAATAGTTTAGTATTCGATTATTCGAGACTGGGCTTGACCGAATATTCGAATATTCGATACTCGCCGATCAAGTCTTTCAGGCGTCTGCTGCAACTGCATGCCGCGCCAGTAAATAGTTGCACGCAAAGCACACCGGTGTTTTACATGCGGCGATCGATATTATAGACCACCCGATGGACATTTTTTGCATTGTATCAAGATCATTACGTATAACATTCTGATAACAAGAAACCAAACTCCAGCCTGAGTTTTTGCAATAATTATTTTAGAAGTGTCAAGGGTTTTATGGTCCGGAACAATAAACCTCTGTCCACAAAAAATGCGCCATTTGACAGTGCTAAGTGCCGTAACTTTTCTATTAAAATAGCATCAGACTCGTATCTAGTACGTGCATATATATTTTTTCGAATATTTTAACCGGCAAAAAGCTATTTGAATATTCGGTTGATGATCAAATATTCGAATATTCGCTATATTCGGGACAGCCCTACCTGTAAGGTTTACACACCATGAATAAGGATTTTGGTTATGGATATGGGACGTATTTCAAGAATCAATCTTTCTGCTTAGGCTACTGCTGCCTAAAGGTTGGTTCATACCAAAAGCAAAAACGACACAAATTTGACCCAGGCAGTAAAGGCAGTATAAATACAACCATTAAAAATTCAATGACTATACTAGATTGGTGACACAGATAGTGCCGTCAGTATGCTGCCACAATGCAAACAGGAGAGAGGTTCCACACTCACTTTTGGATTTACAGCATTTACAGATGACAAAATATTACAGCCCGGAGGTGTGATACATGGCTGGAAGTACAACTGAAGTCATTTGGATAAATATAACCGCTTTCTCTCGGAAATTTCCATGCAAAATTGTATGTGATCTGTGTACAGTTTTTATATTCTACATTTTAAAAGTTCTCTCAGAGTAACTTAATTATATTAACCCTAACAGTCCTGAATCCTTCAATTCTATTATGATTTTCCACACACCCAAGCTTGAAAATTGGGTATGCAAAGAGGGAACTATAAATGTCTCAATTTCGGAGACTGGACAACAGGAGTAACCCAGGATTGTTTGCGGGAAAGGAGGGAGGAGTGTGGCCCACAGTTTATTATGTGTAATTCTTTAATCATACATGCACAAAAATGCATGGGGTACAAGACTAACATTTTTTTTAAATGTTTCACCAATGAAAGCCCAAAACAAGTACAGAAGGGGGTGGGCTGATTGAATAACAAAAAAATAATAAGACGTCACTAATCACATTGCTCAATAGCTTATGTATGCAAACCTACAAGATGAAATGGAAAGGAACTTTCTGTTTAGATGTGATAGACACCCACTGAGAATTGTTCCAGCAACACTTCTTGCAATCAAAAATGAATCAAAAACCAATTCACACATTGCTAGATGACATATAAATGAGAGCACTGGCTGTGACAGATCAGAATATAGCTTTGTACCAGGACTCCTTCAAACTGACAACTTGCCGGCCACTTATTTAAAATTTATTTGAAGTATCCCGTCTATCCTCTACACCCCAGGGAAATTTTTTTTCTATTACCTCGCGTGAGATTTCTCCCGAATCATTTTCATCCAAAGTCAACCTCGTGAGCTCCTCATGAACTTTTGAAGAAAGTAAAACACTTTATTGTAATTTGGTTCCCAGATCTAAAACATGTATCATTTATAGGTATGATAAACTTTGCTAATGATTAAAAAGCAATGATTAGTTTCAATCTGCAAGCTTGTGTTTTATAACGATAGTACCAGTACAATTCCCCTGAGAATTAATGCTGCCATCTTCAAGGAAAGTTTATCCAAAGACCTTCACAAATGCTGTGGCTTGTTTCGATTTGAACGTTCAAAGTAAGCCCATACAAATGTGCACAGTAGTTAAAATTGAGCGGTTTTCACTATTTTCTTGCGACTTGGATGACCGATAATATTTTGACCTTCCGAGTTTGAAGCAAGAGGTGTCAGAATTCGCCAAGCGTTGGATTGTTCACCCACCAATGTCAAAGTGAAGAAATTCAGCGAAGCGCGGGTAAATGGCGGGAGTAACTATGACTCTCTGGGGAAAATGGTAGAAACCTCCTCGTGGTCTTCCCAGGTAATTTGATATCAAGTTGTGCTTGGAATCAAAGCTAATTCTACCCCAACACTGCTTTGGTCGTTGGTTCTGCGTTTTAAACTTTTGTGACGCTTCCGGAGGGAGCAGTTATATATTTGCTTCCCTTTTTGACTGAGTGGTGACAGGACTTTGTCCTTCGAGTGCTACGGCTCTCCCGTCCGTTAGGACGCATTGTTACCATCTTTTTAGCTTTTTAAATTGTTGGTGTTTTTTTAGTTATAAATATTTTTAAACATTATCGACGGTCCGCTTCTCAGCTCCCGTAACATGATGAGGGGAGTTCGAGCTCTGGGTCCTCGTTCCTCTGCCAGTCCGTTGCCTCGGCTGTGGTTTGCGCCTCGAATCTCGAAGATACCATTCTGCTTACTTATCCATCAGATACCTCTATGTTCACTTGTAACAAATGTGATAAACCTTTAAGTGGGCACCCAAATATTAAAAAGCACCTGATTAGTCATAATTGTAAAATTACTTATAATTGTGATAAGTGCGGTAAGCACTTTCATTCTTTGAGTGGTGTCGCTTGTCACTTCCCTAGATGTTGTACTAGGACCGTGAGTCCGACTCCTCCATCAGGTTTTTCTTGCGATCTGTGCGGTCGATCCTTTGGGTCCTACCCTGGACTTAGGCTTCATATGAAACGGTCTCATCCCGTCGATTACGATCGAGAGGAAGCCGGCCTGTCCGAGGCCACCAATACCCGCCGTGACCGGTGGAGTGATGAGGATCTTGCGATCCTAGCCAACATAGAAGCTCAGCTTCCCACCAATACCAGATTTATGAATATTGCTATACGTGATATTTTGAAGAATCGGACCCTTGAGTCAATCAAAGGCCAGCGACGGAAAGCGAGCCATAAAGATCGGGTCGACCAGACCAGACAGTTACTTAATGCTCCCGTGGCTGGAGCTCAAGCATACGCAGCTGAGCCCGAGAACGACTAGAGGTTTTCCGAATTCTTTGTTACGTATCGTAACACACGGATAGATACCAATCCCGTTAATAGCGATCTGATTGAGCTTCTCGATCAGAGGGATAATAACAATATTCTTGAATACAATAATGTGCTTCACAGTCTTGGGATGAAGTTCACTAATAACATCAATAATAGGCAGTTTGTAGTGCCGTCGGTGCCTAGCGATGCCTCGAATAGGCTTAAGAAACGGCTGCTCTATAAAGTGCATCAGCACTACTTTAATAGAGAAATCAAGAAATTGGCCTGTCATCTTCTGGACGGCCAGCCGTTGGGACTGGTAGCCCCCGCCTGTGGTGCGGCATATACCTGTTACATGGGAATTTTTGGCAAGGAACCCCAACGTGACGACCAGTCCTTCATATCAAAACCCTTGGATGGGGACCTTGACCTGGTTGGTATCAAATATCCCATTGCGAAAGATGAGGTAACTCAAGCCCTCAAAAATATGAAAAAGAACAGGGCTGCCGGTCCCGATAAGATTCATTTTAAAGATCTCAGTAAAGCAGATGCTATGGATTTAACTACGTTATTTAACCTCTGGTTTGAGTCTGGCAAGGTGCCTGAGCAACTAAAGCTCAATAATACCATCCTTATTCCTAAGGGTGAAGTCGATCCAACGAACATGTCTAAATGGCGACCTATAACCATAGGATCGTACTTGCTTAGACTTTACACCAAAGTTATCAATACTAGACTCACTGATGCTACTGTTCTTAACCCTAGACAGAAAGCCTTCATACCACTAGATGGTTGTCTGGAGAATGTGTCTTTGTTAGACCATCTCATTTCGAAATACAAACAGGAGAACAAGTCGTATTATGTTATGTTCTTAGACCTGTCGAAAGCTTTCGACTCGGTCCATCATAGCTCTATCTCTAGAGCTCTCAAAAGACATAATATTCCAGCTAATTTCATCAAGTGCATTGATGATCTGTATACCGGTGTTAAGACTCGGATTACAACCGGTTCTTCTATATCAGATCCTATTCCTATGAGATGTGGTGTCAAGCAGGGATGCCCACTCAGTCCGAGACTATTTAATCTTGTCCTGGACGAGTTGGTCGATTTGCTCCCCGACTATATCGGCTTGGAGATGGGAGGTGTGAGATTTAACTCCCTGGCGTTTGCAGACGATTTAGTCCTCATGGCAGAAAGTAAATGCGGGTTATCCACCCTGTTAGACTCATGCCAGAAGTTCTTCGATGCTCGGTTCATGAGAGTCAATGCACTCAAGTCAGCGGTGTTTGGGGCTACTATGGTACACCGTATTGACGGTCGCCATATTTCGAAGCGCAAGGTACGTTTATTCCAGCTGTACCTGCAACGGGTACCACTAAATATCTTGGCCAGAAGTTCGGTACTCTTGGGAAATCCAAATATGACCTCATCGAACCGCTCAACCGTTGGCTCGGAGCAATTTCGGGTGCCTATTTGAAACCCCAGCAGAAGCTTACCCTGATTAAATCGTACATTGTGCCTAGGCTCAATTATCATTTTGGTATGAATACCTATCCAGCTTGTGCCCTCAAGGCAATTCAGAGATGTATCAATAAATCTGTGCGGTCGATAGTACATCTTCCTAATTCAGCTAGTACTCAGTATCTTACCACACCTACATCATTGGGTGGTCTCGGTCTCCCTGACATTCCCTGTCTGGCCAATAGACTCCGGCACGGGGCTCTGACCAGACTGGCCAAATCTAAAGATGAGGCTATTCGGCATCTTTATGCCTCCAGATCGATACAGAAGGAACTTGGTGGTCTTAGTCGGGCCCTCGGGCTGGCGAATATTGAGACAGACAAAACTCAGATAAAACATCATATTCATGACTCCACCATGCGGAGGCTGGGAGATCATGCGAAAACCAAGCAGGGTCAGGGCATCCTTGCCTTTGACCATCCTGCAGCCTCCTCATGGGTGGATAACCCTACAATACTCCAGGGTGACTTGTATACCAAGGCCATTGCTCTCAGGGCGAAAACACTTCCCTGCCGCAACAACCTTGCTTATACAGGGGGTCCTACCTCCTGAAGACACTGCAGTGGTGCCATTGAAACGTCATCTCACATCCTTCAGCGCTGTCCTTCAGTGCTTCAAGCAAGGATGCGCAGGCACAACGAGGTCTGCAAACAGGTCGCTCGTTATATGATCAGGCGGTATGGTGAAGACTCGGTATATACAGAACCTCTGGTTGCTACTAATACCGGTAATTTTAGGCCTGATTTAGTGATTATCGATCGAGCGAAGAACCATGCGTTAATTCATCGCCGATATAGCTGTCCCTTATGAGGCCCATAAATACACCCTCAGGGATTCCGAGACTAGCAAGTGTACTAAGTACAACACTGGCCCGATTTCGGCAGCCATCAAGAGCCATTTCGGCGTATCGTCCACATCAGTCGAAGGCATTCCTGTCGGTGCTAGAGGTGCGATACTTACTAGTAAATCCATGTATTGTGGCCTGAAGCTGAGCAGGAACCAACTCAGTATTCTATCGCAGAATGCCATTAAAGGCTCTATCTTTGTATTTAACTGTTTTATGAGTAGGTAGATCTAGGGGACGGTGGTCCCTTCACGGGGTAAGCTTGTCAGCCCCGGGGGGATGTCGCATACCTGTAAAGTAGGTCTGCTCACTCTGGCTGATGCGGCCGTACGGTATGATCCTGCTCGGCCCTGCTGCCCGTGGAGGGGCCCCGTCATGGGTACAATCGCTGTGGCGGTTTAGCTGTAGCACTCTTTCTTTGCCTACACGAGGCATTATTTCGTGTAAGTCTACGTGTTTAAATAGCCAAATGCCTCGTCATCTAATTAGTGACGCGCATGAATGGATTAACGAGATTCCCACTGTCCCTATCTACTATCTAGCGAAACCACAGCCAAGGGAACGGGCTTGGCAGAATCAGCGGGGAGAGAAGACCCTGTTGAGCTTGACTCTAGTCTGACCTTGTGAAGAGACACGGGGGGTGTAGAATAGGTGGGAGGCCGGGTCCCTCGGGGCCCGCGCCGCCGGTGAAATACCACTACTCTCGTCATTTCTTTACTTATTCGGTGAGGCGGGAAGCAGGCCCCGCGCGGGCCCAGTCTTCTGGCGCTAAGCGCCCGGCCGCCTCGCGGCGCGCCGGGCGCCACCCGCTCCGACGACAGCGTCAGGCGGGGAGTTTGACTGGGGCGGTACATCTGTCAAATGGTAACGCAGGTGTCCTAAGGCGAGCTCAGCGAGGACGGAAACCTCGCGTAGAGCAAAAGGGCAAAAGCTTGTTTGATTTTGATTTTCAGAATTACCTCCCCGCCGAGTAAACTACCCATGATTCAGATTACCCAGGTGTTCTGTCAAGAGACTTGTTTTGCCACAAGCAGAATAGCATGAAATATACACGAGTTCTCAATGATTTAGCCTCTGGTACCTGTGTGTATGGAGTGTATAGTATTATATGGTCTAGAGTTAACTGTTGGAAGGCTGCTTTTGAATTCAGCACCGTTATGTGATATTTCTTTAAAAAGCACATCGGTTTTCATTTTTAAGACTTCATTAATTTAATTATTTTCATACGATTTTGCATTGACATTTTTCTTTGTTTCAAATGCAATTTGTTTAAAATGTAATTTGTTCTCCATTTTGTCCTATTTTGTTCAATTTGTCCCTGTAATTGTGGATTTTCACTTTCTCTCCCTCCATTGTGATCTCTCCATTGTGGTTCCAATCCCAATTCCAATCCGGATTCCAATCCCGATGTTGGGCTCGAATAGTCAATTTCTGCATGGAGTCCCACAAGTCTACCAGACATCCTAGCTACTTCTAAGGCCTTTTCACACTGTCCATAATCTCGGGGTTGGAACCGGTTCCAACCCCGAGATTTTTTCAACCCTTTTCACACTTCTAAAATTTCAACCCGGTTCCAACCCGGGTAGCATGCTCTAGCCGGATCGAAATCAACCCTGGCAGGGACCAGGGTTGAAAATCTCAATCCGGATTGAAATTGCATTTTTCAGCTTGAACCGTGTCGAAAACAATAGTGTGAACCGCCCCGAGTTGAGTTCACTTACCGCCGATCTGTGTTGAGTTGTGTGGCGCGAAATTCTATGGAAATCTGACACGGGTACAAAGGTCAATATACAATCAGCTGCGACGTGGCCGCGCGCTACGTACGTACATTCGTGTACAGCACATGTACCGTGCAGCGCACGCGCACACACGAGGTTCTTTACCAAACTTTAACAACTGTTCAACAATCACCACGCACACGTATAATATTTCTCTTCACTTTCTGACGAAAATAGGTCCTAATAAGAAGTCCGACAATAAGGCTGAAAGGCCAACATGGAGGGACGAAGAGGTAAAAGCTCTGTTGGCGATTTGGTCTGATGCTGAAATTCAGTCGCAGCTGGAGGGCACCACACGAAATGTTGGAAATGTGTCGCATACATCCGGCCACTTGGCGCGTCGCAATGCATTGTGGGATCGAGAAAATCATCACAGCGCGCCGGTGCCGAATGCGATCCGTGTTGAGAATTCGTAGTGTGAATACATACAGCCCTATCCGGATTGAACGTTACACGGTTCACGCAGCGGCCAGTTTGCGTAATGGACAGTGTGAACGTTGCGTCTTTGCGATCCGTGTCGAAAACAACCCAGGCTGAACCGGGGCGGATCCGGGTTGGTTTCAACACGGTTCGAAGCGGAGATAGTGTGAAAAGGCCTATATTTTCTACATTGAGGAAAGAACACACTATACCTTAATTATCAGTAGGGCTGTCCCGAATATTTGAATATTCGACTGTCAAACGAATATTTGAATACTTTTTGCCGGTTCAAATATTTGAAAAAATACAATGTATATGCACGTACAGATACAACTGATGCTTTTTTAATAGACAAGCTACGGTGCTTAGCTGTGTCAAAATGCCACATTTTTTGTAACTTTTCAGTTGTGGATGGAGGTTTATTGTTCCCGTCCATAAAACCCTTGACAAAATTACTGAAAAACACAGGATGAAGTTTGGCTTCTCATCAGAAAACTTTATATGTACCTGTAATGATTTTGATACAACAGGCACATGCCAACAAAATGTCAATCAGGTGGTCCATAATATCGACCGCCGCACGTAAACACTGGCGTACTTCGCGTGCAACTTTTCGCCGGCACAGCATGCAGTTGCAGCCAACACGGGAAAAAATAGATCGGTGAGTATCGAGTATTTGATCAAACCCAGTTTCGAATAATCAAATACTAAATTATTGGAAAAGAAACAGCCCTACTTTTCAGCAACACGACAGCGATACGTGTGGAGTCCATAGGCCAAGATAATGCATTATGAAACGAAAGATCCTCACCCAAATCGGGTTACTGCTGCTTAAGGGGTGGGGGTGGGAGAAGAGGGGCACAGAAATGGAAGTTTTATATCTGGGTTAAACCACAGGCCTTTAGCTACAAAAGCCAGTCATCAGTGACCCTTCACACATTGCTATCTGCTCAGAAAATCACTCCCTCCCCATAGCAGTCACTATGCAAACATTCTGATGTCAGTGCCGGTTTCTACCGCACACCTACACTAGGGGTGTATTCCTCTAATGTGAACGTTGGCAAATGGTTCCCAACAAACACTACAATTCTAGTTCTGTGATCATACTCTTTGCCATTCCCGCAGGAGGCTGGATATTGCTGCTTTGTGCACAGTAGTGAAACGTCCATCTGTATCTCTATTGATAGACCACAGGCTGGAGCCATCCAGTTCAGCTCACTGTGTGATTTACATTGAAGCTCTCTCCAAATACCTTCAAAGGCTTTGAAAGACAGTTAAGACACACTCCCGTTTTATAAAAATATCTTCTGTTCAGTTTTTGGAACTCTATATTTCTTTCGATGTGAAGTAATGTTCGAGGGGGAAAGACCATTACAAAGAGACACCGCCCACATGCATGCGTTTGAATAGCTCCATAATAACAGCAAGTGAAAAAGCATGTGACAGTTCCATCTTTAAAAATACAGTAAATATTCAGCACTGAATATTTCAGTTGCGAACGGATCTAAAGGTTTGCAATGTGGGAAAACACAAAATAAATAAGTTTCTATTAAACTCAGACCGAGTCTCAGGGCATAGTTCTAGACCAGAATTGTCGGGGGGAAGGGGGTGATGGTGTAATTTTTTTAAAACATGGTACACATTTTTTCAAAAAACAAGATTTGTAAAATGTGTGGAAAACTCTTGGATTGGTTTTAAGATTTTACCCTAGCACTGATTAGACATTCTAGAAATATTTTAAGAAGAGCGATAAACAAATGGGCGGGGAACCTAAAGCCCCTCCCCCAAAAAGATATGCCTATGACCTAATGGAAGATTTCCTATCACAATTAGCGAGTTCCATGAATAGTAAAGCCGCTATCAGCAAGAATCTGGTCCTTAATGAACCAAACTTAATTATTGGAAGGCTCATCACGACCAAAATCAATATGGACTGAGGCATATGTCCTGTTTGCGAAGAGACTACGACCACGTGCCGACAATCTTGCTCTTCCTGTCCTTTTGAGTTTGGATCAACAAGCAAGATGAATGAGCATCTGATCTTGGCCCGTTTCCTATTAATGATCAGACTGTGAGGAGCGGCAAACAGGCTGCAGGGCGTGTGCCTCTATTGCCCTTTACAATTAATATCTGGCGGTGAAGATCCACGAGTCATGAATAATCAATCACAGCAACCAGTGTTTACAAATCTTGGAAACCTTCCAGTTGGCGTAATGCACAGCGTCATAAAACGCCAGACTTTCCAACTACGTGTGTATCTGCTGGGCCAGTTTTCTTTTTCCTTTTTATCTGATTCAAATGTGCATCTAAAGAACAGAAAACAGAAATTTGAGAACAGAAATTTCAAAGCCTAAGTTTTTTTACAAACAGATTTAGAGGGATGTCTGTCATGAAAAATGTATCTGGTGTAATTTTTCCAATGAGCACTTTGTAATCCCAATTACTTTGTGATCCCCACAATGTCGCTTCCCAGGTTGTATCGTAATATTGGGTGTGATCCCTGGCTATACGGCATTCTGAGTTTATGACTTCTGACTAGCGCCCACCCGAACAAAGATACTGACAATTTGGGAGACCGCCAACATAGGGCAAGATAGCTCAGTTGGTAGAGCGCCGGTACGGTAACCCGGAGGTCGCAGATTCGAATCCCGCTCCTGCCGGTTTTCTTTGTTCACTTTGAAAATATTTCCAAAAGAAATGCTGACCGGATGTCTGCTGTTATTTCTATTCTAACTCTATTTTTTTCTGGTGTGGGAAACATGAAACTGTTGTTGTCCCGGGAATTTTTCTCTAAAGAAAAGTGATACTTCTGTAACAATTTCCATATGAAACAAGACACCGGGGTTTCCCATCCCTTGCCCCCAGCAAGGAGGCAATATCTGCTTTCCATGTTTGGTTTAAATTTATGATGTGTAGGTCTTGGAAGGAAACCGTTTCCCACCTGAGCTCAGAGAATGGCCCAGGACTCCTGACAAAAAAGGCCCCTGAGATTACCTACTCATAAATCTGAAACCACATCCTTGGCAACTGGGATTTAAAGAGCCCTGTGACAGATTCATGTTATGGTCCATTTTGGATGAAGTGCAAAACACCTTGGGAATCACTTTCTGTATTTTTGTTTTACCCTAAGCCAATCTATTTTGCTAGTACTTCGTAATTGTCACAACACCAGTACCAGGAAAAAGCAATTTTAGTTCGAAACGGGTATAGGCATATTTTAATGGTTTCTTACCACATCAAGACTGTCCACACTAATGCCAAATCTTGAAACAAACCAAAGTTCTTTGAAACTGCATACCTCTCCCTGTATTTCTTGTGTTTAAATATCTCCAGAAAGAATTGTCGAGCCACATTCTTTTTACAGTTTTACATTTCTAAAATTGCCATCAGGACTCTGGGAAATTGGTTGGTGTCTTTGTACTTCAATCCGAGGGGCGATACAAAATTATGTATGATCAAATAAAAATCAACTGTCAATAACTGTGTACTTAATATCGTCAAGATTTGATGACCTCACACTTCTCAACAACTGTATCCTAATTCAGTAAATTTTACATTCTAAACAGGACTGCCGGAGCGGACTACGCTTTGAAGTGCAGCAATCCAATCCAATCCAATCCAATCGAAGTGTGTGACCTGATTTGATAAGTCGATGCTTATTGGATTGTACAAGCCATCAATTTTACATCTTGGGCATTATCGCTTAAGAAAAGGAGGGCAAAAAAGGCCTGAAGTTGTACAGAAACGAGAAAACTGTCAAACCAACATCTCCCATCACTCCGGGGACATCCTGCACCACAGTGGCATCATACTTAATGGCCATGGAAATGATGGATTTAAAAAAAAAATCTGGGGAAGGGCAAAACATTAAATTTCAAAATTGGTGTCCATATCAGCTTCAGGCACCTTGTAAATGAGGTGGACTGAGTTTATGCTCTTCTTGCATTGATTGACCATTGGTTAAAAAAATTGGTTATGTGTTTGATTTAGCCCATGTGCACAATGAACTTGCAGCCAGGGCTGTATACTTTTCAGGGAGCTGGAGTTTTAGGAATGATTAATAGGCTTGGTGAGCAGGGGTAATAATGTTGATCATGGTGGATATATGCACTTTACAAATCTACATTAAAAGTAGTATGCAATATTTGCTTTTGCTGTCATTTTCAGAAATGAATGGATTATTAGGGGTTAGTATTTTATAGCAAATACTGTAACACTAACCTGTTTAAAGTTGTGTGCATAGAATAGATGCTGGGAATTTTTTTTTTTAAATTGTTCCTATAGTCTGGTTCCCTGACCCTATTTCAGACAAAACGGATAAAGCAAAGCAAGGGTTCCTTTCACGGTACAGCAACAGTGCCCTCATATGCCAGGAAACAGTGCTAAAGCCGTGTCCGCACTGGACTTTCTTTTTGGAAGGTTTTACCGAGACGATGGTAAAATGAAAAATGGTCAAATGTGACCACTGTCCACACTTGGACTTTCGACACGGGAAAATTTTACCGAGACCGTGGGAGAAGTAACCGAGCTGTCAATATAACGACTCATGAGGGCGCTTTGCGTGACCTTTCTACATTGACGCGATTGACCCAAATCACGCCTGCCTTTTCATTTTTCCGGCCGATGTGTACACGCAGGCCTACGTCTTTAGCACCAATCAAACTTCCGACTTTATCAATAATAAAATCTACCATGATTGCGACCAAAAGAGAAACAACGCACTGGAATTTGGAAACTTACCACGTGCACCGCACCGCGGTAAAACAATGCAAAGCGCATGCGTGGTTTCCCTGTGAAGCATGACCTTGCGCTCGGGCCGGATGTACGCTTTCCTGAGCCGCTTTTACCGCAACGCACTGTCCGCACTGGACTTATCGTCTCGGGAAACGTTACCTGGTCAGTTTTCCTGGGCAGCAGTTGGCCGGTAGAAGTAACCGCTGGACTCAGGAAAAGTAACTGAGAGGAAAACGTCCTAGGCTGTCCGCACTGGACTTAAAATGGGAAAAGTTCCCATCGTCTCGGTAAGTTTTACCAAAATAAGTCCAGTGCGGCCAGGGCTAAACACTAAAATAGGTAAACAATAAATCCAGAATTATAATAATCTGTACAGAATACCTATTTAAATATCAGTGGGCTCATAAATTCTCTGCTCTTCAGAGAAAACACAACATACCACCACAGTTTCAAACAGGGTCCATATGTGTATAATGGACATCAAGTTGCAACCTGTTTTGAACCAACTACCTTTGTCACAGATCTAGATGGCAAGAAATTTCTTCAAACCTAATCCTCCATTGCCATTATTTTCTGCGTATTCAGTAAAGAATCCCTGAAGAAACAGATTCTGGGGATTTGACAGGGCATCATGAGAATTGCAAACCTTCTCTTAAAGGAAACATGCTTCTCAAATTGACCGGATCACATTTTATTTCATAAATAAATTCATTTATATGTATTAAATGTGAATTAAAAGCCAAACTGGTTCAAGTTGAAGTTTTAGTGTGATTATTTGCCGCTCAAAAATTGACCCCCCTTTTTGAAATTTGTTGACTCAAATTGAGGGCGCTGTTCGTGACGTAGACCGAGGCACCAAAATTCATGGATCGACTCGGTAGTCTGGACCCGGCCCGTATACACACACTAGGTCTACACGTGCAATTTCGTAAGTTGCAACAACAACTAACATCGAACTTACCCTGATTTTCTCCCTTTTAGCGAAGGCTCCTCGGGGAATTGGCCTTTTAACTGCGTTCGCCTATATCTTACTCACATCTGGGAACTTTGTTGAGATGTCAGTGGACTTGAGCATATTTTTAATGGTCATCCCAAAGGATTTGAAAATACCAGTATCGAAACACGACGGCTCAAAGTGGTCGCTACATAATGCTGAAAAGCTGCTGGGGCCGGACCTCTTTGCTATTGTCACCTTCAATTTCGCCGTCCAAATTCTCCGATATTTCGCATAAACCTATTTATAACTAAATTTGTATTTTTTTTTGTATTACTATAGTATTGCCTTGCATTTTTATTTTTTTTATTTTGCATCTAGATATATATATGTACATGTATTTAATGTTGGCATGGCTACATTTGGAGAGCCACTCGATTGTGATTTAGTTCACATTTGGCAATCCTTCAGGGGTGTTACCATGTCATGTTTTGTTTTATGTCATTTTTTCATCTGTGTACTGTACCTTTTTATGTTTGCCCTCAGAAATAATAAATGAATGAAATGAAATCAGTTGGAAATAAATGAAGGCTTACTCCATCCGTCGTTGTTTTGCTGCACCCAGCAGCCACACACCTTGTCGGCATGGCCGAGAAACACTATATTTTGCTTAGATTTTGGACGAAGAATTTTCGCCGTACAATGTACACACAATGCTGTCAATATAACGACTCATGAGGGCGCTTTGCGTGACCTTTCTACATTGACGCGATTGACCCAAATCACGCCTGCCTTTTCATTTTTCCGGCCGATGTGTACACGCAGGCCTACGTCTTTAGCACCAATCAAACTTCCGACTTTATCAATAATAAAATCTACCATGATTGCGACCAAAAGAGAAACAACGCACTGGAATTTGGAAACTTACCACGTGCACCGCACCGCGGTAAAACAATGCAAAGCGCATGCGTGGTTTCCCTGTGAAGCATGACCTTGCGCTCGGGCCGGATGTACGCTTTCCTGAGCCGCTTTTACCGCAACGCACTGTCCGCACTGGACTTATCGTCTCGGGAAACGTTACCTGGTCAGTTTTCCTGGGCAGCAGTTGGCCGGTAGAAGTAACCGCTGGACTCAGGAAAAGTAACTGAGAGGAAAACGTCCTAGGCTGTCCGCACTGGACTTAAAATGGGAAAAGTTCCCATCGTCTCGGTAAGTTTTACCAAAATAAGTCCAGTGCGGCCAGGGCTAAACACTATAAATAGGTAAACAATAAATCCAGAATTATAATAATCTGTACAGAATACCTATTTAAATATCAGTGGGCTCATAAATTCTCTGCTCTTCAGAGAAAACACAACATACCACCACAGTTTCAAACAGGGTCCATATGTGTATAATGGACATCAAGTTGCAACCTGTTTTGAACCAACTACCTTTGTCACAGATCTAGATGGCAAGAAATTTCTTCAAACCTAATCCTCCATTGCCATTATTTTCTGCGTATTCAGTAAAGAATCCCTGAAGAAACAGATTCTGGGGATTTGACAGGGCATCATGAGAATTGCAAACCTTCTCTTAAAGGAAACATGCTTCTCAAATTGACCGGATCACATTTTATTTCATAAATAAATTCATTTATATGTATTAAATGTGAATTAAAAGCCAAACTGGTTCAAGTTGAAGTTTTAGTGTGATTATTTGCCGCTCAAAAATTGACCCCCCTTTTTGAAATTTGTTGACTCAAATTGAGGGCGCTGTTCGTGACGTAGACCGAGGCACCAAAATTCATGGATTGACTCGGTAGTCTGGACCCGGCCCGTATACACACACTAGGTCTACACGTGCAATTTCGTAAGTTGCAACAACAACTAACATCGAACTTACCCTGATTTTCTCCCTTTTAGCGAAGGCTCCTCGGGGAATTGGCCTTTTAACTGCGTTCGCCTATATCTTACTCACATCTGGGAACTTTGTTGAGATGTCAGTGGACTTGAGCATATTTTTAATGGTCATCCCAAAGGATTTGAAAATACCAGTATCGAAACACGACGGCTCAAAGTGGTCGCTACATAATGCTGAAAAGCTGCTGGGGCCGGACCTCTTTGCTATTGTCACCTTCAATTTCGCCGTCCAAATTCTCCGATATTTCGCATAAACCTATTTATAACTAAATTTGTATTTTTTTTTGTATTACTATAGTATTGCCTTGCATTTTTATTTTTTTTATTTTGCATCTAGATATATATATGTACATGTATTTAATGTTGGCATGGCTACATTTGGAGAGCCACTCGATTGTGATTTAGTTCACATTTGGCAATCCTTCAGGGGTGTTACCATGTCATGTTTTGTTTTATGTCATTTTTTCATCTGTGTACTGTACCTTTTTATGTTTGCCCTCAGAAATAATAAATGAATGAAATGAAATCAGTTGGAAATAAATGAAGGCTTACTCCATCCGTCGTTGTTTTGCTGCACCCAGCAGCCACACACCTTGTCGGCATGGCCGAGAAACACTATATTTTGCTTAGATTTTGGACGAAGAATTTTCGCCGTACAATGTACACACAATGCATACCCGTGATGAATGGGTAATGTGCCTCGATCTACATGTACGTCACACACTTATGTTAACGAGGGTCCCTCTCAGGGGGCGGAGTAGCTTGGACAAACATTTTCAAAAATTGTTTTCTCATATTTAATCTGGGAAATAATTGTCTCTGGACACAAAATATCATTGTCAAGATAATACTTTGTTTTAAGCAGGATTATAATGCAATATAAATCCTAAATCATGTTTCCTTTAAGGTTCAGGAATAGTGTAGCCCAAGTGGACTCCCTCACTGCTCTACACGTTGCAGATGGAGTCCAGGATATGAAGTACTCAAAACAGGACGAACATTTTTATAATCAATATTTTCAATATTTTTACCTTGTTGATGAAGCCAATTTCACATCTACTAATTCTATGGGTCTTTATTTATGAGAAGGGCGGGTTAAGAAATTCCACATACATGTACCGCGATTGGACAATAAAATCCAGGAAAATACACTCAAAAACTAACGTTAAGTTCCGTCATAGTTGTAGACCGTTTTCATCCGTTAACGTAAATGAGGAGTTTGCATATGCCTAGCGTATGCATTCGTGCTGCGTGCACGAAGTTCACACGAGTGATTTTTTATGTACCGGGAAGTAGCTTATTTTTTGCGTGAATTTGCACTTTTGAAATGAAGGAAACTATCAAACTTCACGCAAAAAATAAGCTACTCCCCTGTACATACGAATGTCACGCACGCAACAGCCGCGCCCACAAGGTTGTGAGCATGCGTGGGAGAAATCGTGGTTACTATTAAAATCACGCATGCGAACTTCGTGCACGCAGTTTTATCTCGAGATTATTTTCCCTACAAATGACAATTCTTGCTACTTATCAATAGTGCTTCTTCAACCTCTTTTCCAGTTGCTTCCATACATTGGTACATTTATGCCTGTAGTGTTATAGCAACACATATGTACATGTACAGCTTTTTCATAAAACAGCTTGTTTGAATAATACCGATTGGTCGCTCAACAGTGGCCGCTGGGGTATGCTACATTCCTCCATGGTTTAGGTAAATAGGCCCACAATAAAGTTTGTGATGATTATTTTCACGCCGATTCCAGACCAAATTTTTAATAAGAATACCGGGCGAATTTTATTTAGAAACTGGTTAATGTTGGCAAGTCAAATTTGTTAAAATTAAGTCAAGTCTCAAGTCATCTTTTGCCAAGTCAAGTCAAAAGTAATTTTTTGGCAAGTCAAGTCAAGTCGCAAGTCCAAGTCACTGACTTGAGTCAACAAGTCTGGTTTCGAGTGTATTTTCATGGATTCTTTTTCTATTGCGGTGTGTGGAATTTCTCAACCCCCCCTTCCCAAAGATAAGGACACATAGAATTTGTTGACATGAAATTGGCTTCTTCCACAAGGTAAAACAAGAATAATTTTATAAAAATAAAAATAATTTTTTGATTTGAGTCGTATTACACAGAGGTCTTAGAACCTGGACATCAGTCCTAATGCAATGAAGACTAGGATGTCCAACCTGGGCTAGGGGATGCAATAGCCACAAGAATTAGATTACAGAGATCACTCGAAGCTACGGGGGAACAAAATTGTTAAATGTGTGTCCCCAAAAGACGTTGGTGGGAATGCCATTTGCAAATGAGTCGGGGATCAGCATCAGGGCCTTAAGAAATTATCCAATAAGGATTAAGCGAGACAGTGCCTGTAAGACCGCGTTTACACTAGATCCGGCAAAGGTGGATCAGGATTTGCGGGTTAATAAAACCACAGGGAAGCTTAACCGCAAATAAACTGTGCCGCGTTTACACTAGATCCCGATCCGGCTTCGATTCACCATTTACAGCGGAAGGAAGGTCATTGAGTGTGCGCAATAGCCGACCGTGCGGTCATTTTTTTCGCGCTATTCAGTCAGTGTAAAAACATAACGTACGGACATGTTTGTCGTTCGTTTTTGATTTTGTTGCATCATTTGTCATTTTTCATCGTGAAACGACAGCAGAAAACAACGAATCTTTGGACCACTTTTCAGCTGATATTCGGATACAAATCGCCAAAATATTACTGGAAATCGCACCAGGAATATACAGCTTGAACATAGGGGCAAATCAACGAACCAACAATGACCTATAATATAAACAGGCTGTATAATATTTGGAAATTAGAAACTCCCCAGATGACGAAGTCACGCACGTGAAGGAGAGAGAATGACACGATGCGGACGGAGTACCAACCATGCATTTGCAGTGTACATGAACCGCTTGGGAACCAGCGCAGCGTACGCGTCTCCACAGTAAATATTTTTCGCAGACTTTTGAGCTTCTCACAATCCACTGCATCACACATATACTGGATGTTGTGTCAAATTGCGGGCTCTGATCCACCAATTGCATTTACACTCAAAAATTGCAGGGTCTCATCCGGATCGAATCTCCCTAGAAAGGGGATCGAGAAAGGTGGATCAGATCCGGATCAGACCCCGATCCACCTCGCGTTTACACTTGCGGTCGACGGGCGGTCGATCCCCTTTTAATCCAATTGCTGGGTTCGATCCCCATTTAATCCAGTTGCCGGATCTAGTGTAAACGCGGTGCAAGGCCGCCCTGTGTTGGCAAAAGTTTGCCAACACAGGGTCACAGGGGGATTGTGAAAGTTTCTTTTGAGGTCAGGAATCAAGTAAATTAAATGTCAAGCATTTTAACACACAGAATGATTTTCCCTTTCAAAAATTTCCATCTTCTATTTTGATAATCCTGAATTACATTTTTTTATTTTTTTATGCAAGTCGCCCATCACAAGGCCAAGGGCCACTTGAGGTGTGGGCTACAGAGGAAAGGGTAGAAGAACCAGCCCCTCACACTGAAACAAGACAAGATAATCAGATCTCTTCACAGTATGAATAGGGTCAGGATGGGTAACTAGTCCACTGCAAGGCATTAATAATGCCTCTACCCATATTAAGTGCTATAGCCCAGGACTGGGTTCTAACCCACAACCTGCAGAATTTCCTGCAGATGGCGAATTCAATGCTCCAAACCACTAGGCCACAGCACTTAAATATCAGTGGGGGAACTTAAATATCAGTGGGGGTACTTCCTATTCTCTGCTCTTGGATTCAAATACGCTCCATACCTGCAAAATGGAAAACAAGTAGAAACCTGCTTTTGTCACAGATCGGGATGGCAATACATTTCCCCACCAAACCCAATCCTCCATTTCCAATAATTTCTGCATTTTCAGTAAAACAAATCTTTGAAGAAACATGTTGGATATTTGACAGGAAATTATGAGAACTGTATTATTATTATTATTTATTATTTGGCATTCTGCCGGGATAGCCCACGAAAGTCTTTCGACTCATTTCCAGTGGGGTCCCTGATAGAAGATGAGGAAGGAAGTTACAGTTTTTAGACGTGGGAGGAAAACCCCAGAGAATAATTCTGGAGAAAACCCACGGAATCAGGTAGGGACTAAAAACCCAATCCACATGTTGGCCCTAGCCGCCGGGATTCGAACCAGGGTCACAGCGGTGAAAGGCGAGGAAAGTACCACTACACCAACCTTTCCATGGTGATAGTGGTACATTCGCCACAAGGAACAGGATTACAGCAATCGCTCAATGAAGCCAACTACAGATATTTTCATGGTAAATGTTCCACCGGCTTGTCCAGCTTGGTTCCTCCAGTTAGCGTGAAACTGCTTTCCACATTCCCACCAATACACTCTAGCTGTATCCAGATGTAAAACAAAAAGCCATGCCAATAGCTTTTTCCCTCATTCTGTATCTCTATGGAATTCTTTGCCTGGTGCATGTTTCCCTTGATCTTATGATCTTTCCTTCAAGAAGAACCTTAATTCCTACCTCCTGCGTCTGATTCTTTTTCTTTAAAAGCTCCGCACCTCGAGCAGCTTCAGCCTTGTACGGGGCAAACTTGCATTAAAAAAAATTATAAAATGTGCGTGTCCTCAAATGATGGTACTCTCTTATTTCCAACGAGTGAAAATTCACTCTATTCGAGTGAAAATTCACTCCCACAGTCTGAAACTAGGGACCATATGTTTAAGAGTGAAATTCATTCAATCGAAAAGATCGAATTTTCACTCGAGTGGCAACCGAATCGTTTTTGTTTTTTGTTGTTTTGCTTTTTGTTGTTGAGTATTCAAACTAAAAACAGAGTGATTTTCACTCTAAATCGTCTAGTCCCTAATTTCACTCTTTGGAATTTAGAGAGTAGCATCAACAAGGGATCTCTTTTTAACTAGGCCTACACTAACATGAAAATAACGATTTCACATTTTTTTCCATCAGCTCTAACCCCCTAGGCATTTTTACTAGGAGGCTTCCTCAACCTGTCAAAATCCAACACTGTGCAGTATACCTATGGCACATACTTTGGACTTGTTAGACAAATTGGGGCATTATAGCTCCATGCAAAGTAATGGTCAAGGCCCTACATTTCTGAACCCATCAAAATTTAACACAACCTGCTGTTGGAGTTTGTAAGGCTTGGGGTGGTTAGGGTTAAGAAACCCTTTAAGCAATGAGTGTGGGTAGGCATGCCTTTTATTCACTAATAGGCTAAGGATCAGAGTGAGGTCCTTCAGAAATTGTCCAATAATACTGGAAAATTTGTATTTTTGTGTGGGTGGGTTTGGCTTCAAGCTCGTTGTCAAGAGTATCACAGAGTTTTCAGATGGACAAAAGATCAGGGAAAAACAGGGGGGGGGGAATCTGTGTGCGTGCAGATAATGAATGTGGAGGGAGGGAAAGAGGACTAATGAAACTTTTTCTTTGAGATAATGAATGCTGAAGTATGTCTAGAGCCAATGATTTTCCCTTTTAAAAACTGTTTTTCCATTATTCATTTTTCATAGACCTGAATTCCATTTCAACCATTAAAACTGCGTTGACAAATCTGTTTTATCTTCACAATGTGTGTCATGTAGTTCAAGTCAACTGAAAATGGCTGAAAAAATGTTTTGGTCAATAAATGTTTCTGCAGGACGTAATCTTTAAAACTATCAAAACACTAACTTTTGTTCGGAATTCACAATTTTTTGTTTAGTGTTTTGTGTCTTTTCAGTGCACATTGTACAGTTTGGTCTAGAAGAAAAATTTAGTTTCAAAAGGATAATTAATTCTATTAGGTTAGTATTTTTTTTGTTTTAGCAAACAATCATTGGCCATAAACTTCACCTCTTTTATGATTAAATTAGAGTGCCCTCTACAAAGATTAATTGTTAAAAAGCAGGCAAACAAGCTGTATTTCAATCTTCATTTGTGTATTTTTTCAATCTTCAGTTTTTGTTTTTTTGGTATTCATCCCGTTTTCTGCGGTTTAACTGACCTACATGTAACACGTTCATATTTAACTGTTAATTTTCATTTTTGCCTTTTTAAAGATATAAGATTAAAATGTGGCTACTTTTCCGTAAAAATGAAGTCTTGGCTAAAAATCGATATCGGGCAATGTAGCCTCAAATTTGGCCCCAAATAAGACATGCATGCAAAACCACAAGTAATCTAACAATAGAAAAGTATTTATGAAAAACGACAGTTAAATGTAAACGTGTTATGTACATATTGCAACTAATCCCTCACAACCAACGAGCCTGATGATGCGCATCATAATTATCCCACCCATTACATCAAATATGTTTTGTCTCATTTGAAAATTTGGTCAGGCATGAGCTAATTGCATTCAACTCAGATGTCACCGATTTGAAACTAGATCATAAAATATGCATATAGATAGGTACATGTGTAGGTATGGATGTGGTTAATTAAACTCTCGGATTTGCTACAAGTGGTAGTTACATTTTCAAGAACGCAATAATTAACGTTATTCCAGGTCAAGTTCCTCACCAATATACTTTTTTTTTAAACCTTCATTATAACTAAAGCCATTTCCTTCCTGGGCCACAATTGACAGACATGCAGTGTAATAATTTGTAACCGGACACATGGTGGGACAAGTGGCAAAATGACAGCCAAAACAAGAACCGCTGGTTAAGGCTCGGGCGAGATTGGAAGAGAGTGGCTCCATTTCCTCATCAAGTGTACTCCTTTTACACTGAAGCAGTTTACAGCAAACAAAACCAAACATATAGGGCACAAAAGCAGGGAAGCTTTCCAAGTGGAGTACGTGAAAAAACGACGGTGTAACAGAAGAGGCGTGTTAATCAAAGCCAATCTTTTCAAAAACTTGCAGAATGGGATTTACAAGGGCCACAACGGCAGTATCACACCCTTATTTGGGATTTTTCCTCAGTTCTATGAATTTGGCACGGCAAAGAGAAGCTTGGATTTGTAGTAAATCTCCCAGGAAATTGCAACAGCAACTTAAACATCTATATTTACATGTCTAGTGCAAAATTCACACAAGTAAACCTGTTCTGTGTGAGTGCTTTTGAGGTTATCACCCAAAAAAAAGTAAATGTCTAAACTGAATTGGTAATTCGTTGGCATTTAATTAAGTCATGAACTTTCAAATGGGACACTTAAACCGAAAGTAAAAGATTTGATAAGTTTGAAATTTTGTATTAGGGGCAGACACTCCTGATTCCTGAAGGATGTTAAAACCCTCCTACTGTTATAACTATCATAACCTATCAAAAAACCTAAGCCCATCCTCTCCAACAGCTTGTGTGTTTCAACCTGAAACTCAATAGGTTTTGATAGGTAGGGTAGTTGGTTCCATTTTGGCACCGAGAGAGGAAGGGTTAATGTGTACTAATCTTTGCATGTAGCACATACTAAATATATTTTAGGCAGACTAAATAGAGTAAACAGTGTGGTGTATTTTTGTTCTGAAAGTTGTCTTCCATAATTCATCAGGGGCAAATCTGTTCCATTCAAATTTTCAATCAAAGCACGAACACAGCAGCTTTAATGTTTGAAACTGTGAAATGAATAATGAAAACAGAAAAGTGCACAAGTCTTTCTTTAAGTGCTGTCCACGAAAAAGGACAAAATTGTTCCACAAGTACATCTATGAGATTACCAAGGAATTTAAGAGCACAATTCAGCTTTTTAAAGCTTAAAATAAAATCTAGTCAGCCCTCGGTGGTCAGACTTCCCATTAAATCTCAGTTTCAACTCTTGCATGTCAAGTACAGTGACACATGAAACCCTTTTTTCAAAAAGATGTGGCAACCCTCGGTAAGCTGTGGTCTTATGTTAACTTCATGCCCCGGGCTCATGGTATCATCAGTGTAAGCATTTAAGTCACTCTTCAAACAATGTCACAATAAATATTGATGAACCCATGATCCACGATAGAGATGGGGTTTATACGTGGCTGTACAGTGTCCGATGCCTCACCTGATCACTTTCTAGAATTTAAGACCTGCCGATGACAGTATTAGGTGAGGAAATTGTTCAGAAATATTGGAACCCACTATTTAAATCGATCAGAGTAAACAGGCATTTGATTTGGAAATTGTACCAGGAAAGCAGTGGAGCACACAGGATTTGAAATAGTTTTGGAAAGGGGAGGGGGGAGGGATAAACAAACCTCTTTTGACGTTGGTGGTGCCATTCACACGTAGTATTATACTACTCAGAAATATGCTAAATAGCTCTAGATCTCTACCAATTTGTGCGAGTAAACAAAACCAAAAATACGAACAAAATAATAACATTACAAACCTGGGTGGGGCCATCAAGGCCCTCCCCCACCTTGGTATGCCACCACAGGAAAGTTCCATTATCCTGGTTCCCCAAAATGCCCGTTCCAAGATATGGAATTATCTGTACTCATCTGTGTATGTTATGCCAATGAGGATAAGACAGTCAATGCGATATCATTGCCAGCTTGGCCAAAATAACTAGTCTTGTTATAAAGGTCTCGAGTCAAAAGTCCAAATGCGAACGCTGGTTAAGATTTGATCACTGCAATTTTTCCATAATCTTGGTAAAGTTTCAGCAAAACCAAGTCTACCAGGAACACAGCTTACATGCATATGGAACGGTGCACTAGGAAGTACCCGGTCCCAATATGGGAACCAGAACTGCAAGTCCAATCTTTTTCAAGAACCGAGTACACGCTATGTTCGGTTTCGGCTCCAAAAGAATCGGTTCCAGAGTAAATTACCCATTATCTGTGCACAAAGCCCAGAGCCGAGAATCGGTTTCATAACTACTATAGGAATTTAATCACGCGAAGGCAAGTCAAAACAATGGGCAGGGAAAACCGCATAGACTCACACACGACGTCACGGAGAGTCAGAGACAAACCACTTGGCAGATGCAGATTCGATCCCTTTGCTGTCACGAGGCCTTTGAACCCGGTACTGGCCCTGCACCATGGATTATAAACGTATTGAAAGACACAAAACTGGGGCGTGGGCATATCCGTAACTCGTTCGCTCGGAGCCAGGTATTCCAGCACTCAGAGCATGTACAGTGGAGATTGATTGTCACTCAGTCACAGGAGTCAAACTTGCTCATCCCATGCATTGAAGGCTGGGTATTGTACGTGTGCAGTAAATCATTCTATTCTACACAGTCGGCGGTCATCACGTTAAATAACATCATAGGCAAGGAACAGAAAATAAAGTAATAAACGCTAAGTTTGCTTTTAATAACACAATCACCATAGTTTCACAGGAAAACAAAAGACACAATTGAAAGCAAATATGTAGTGGAATAACATGTATTGGTGACACTGTGTACTTTTCATTGAATTTTCCGGGAGACGGTTCCGACTTGGAACCGGTTCTTTTTAGAGAACCGGAACTGGCTCCAGAAATTCTGGAACCACCCAACACTAGCATATGCCGTACTGAGTAGGCACTGCTACGAACCATTCACTACATGCACTAAGCCAACTTTTAATCATTTACATGCTTTTTTCCCCAGTTGAGTCCTTTAGTAATCCGAGAGTTTTAATGTAAAATACCTCAACATTATCATAGAATCAGGATGCGGTGGGCTGTTCTTGATCCTGCTACAAATGAATTCTGGAGAACTGAAATCCTGCCATAATGGAGGATCACAAATGCAAATCAGCATAAAGTTATCAACAAACAACGTAGAAAAAGTGGATTGTCATTTTACAATATCAGAAAGCCTATCGACCTGGAGTTGTGTTCAATACCTTCACTTCCATACAAGAATGATATGATAGACACTAAACTGTGAGCAAGAGGGATTATGACAATTATAACCTGTCCAAAAACAAAGCCTATCAGCTATAACTGAAGATTGCTAATTCGTGCGGTTTACGAATTAAAACACCGGACACCTGGACAGATGTGCCAAGTCTGGCGAAACTGACTTCAGGAATGTGGAAACATAAGAACGCACTGCCATCAGTAAGATTAAAAGGGAAGTACGTAGGTTTATGCATTAAATTCTACATTCACTGTTACAGCAGATACTAGAAATGAATTGACGTTCGTTGAGATGTCACACCAAACCAAAGTACGGTTTATGCCTTTTTGTAAAATCTGTGAAGACATAATTACATGAACCACTTATTTTGTTGTACTTTGAGGCAGCTTTTAAAGCAGCAAGTACATGTACTGGACTAAAAACTGTCAATTTCAGTATAAAAATGATGAAACCCAAAAACAATGAAACAAACAGATCGAAGATATCATGACATATCCAAGATGATTTTGATGTTAACCGACTACTTCCAATTTTAGGCATGCATCACCGTAAAAAAATGGAGGAATTTTTTAAAAAGTTCAGAAATCAGACATTCGGTGAAGGAGCGAATGTCCTTCAAATACTCAATGGGACCTTTTTTTTGGGGAGGTGGGGGGGGGGAGTTATTTTAAAGCTTTGCTTGCCCCATCTTCTTCACAAGTAGATTTGTAATGCATACTCACATTTGTGTTTCGCATAATTATTAATATTTTTTCCCCAGCTCCTGGCCGGAATTTACTGTGTTTTACATGTATGTACACATATTTGTAAACCTTTATTTCCTTTATTTCGTGTTTTCATCACGAGTACATGCATCCAAAGAATTTTATGCTGCAAAATGTGTAAGTAGTCAGTATAGCCTTGTTTTATTTTACTAGTCACAAAAAATGGAATTTTAAATATTTTTAAACCCACACCATGCAATTTTCCACATGTACATGCAATTTACAATCACTTTCAACCCATTCTGAAGGCATTTATGCTCTTTTAGCAATTGCTTGGATATTATGCTAATATAAATTTACATATTCATAAGCACAAGAGTGACATCACATATAGCAGAAAGCTTCAGTTACCATGTTGCTATCATCACCGACTTGGAAGCAATGGCTTCAACCAATTAACAATGCCAGGCTCTAATTTTCATATCAGGAAATCAAACTGCATTTAAACTCTGAATTAATTTATAACTTTTACAATTAATACAAAGTCTGATGACTCCATTGCAAACTGTTGCACATTGGTCTTGACATTTTGCATTGGGGAGAGGGGGCGGGGGTAGGAGATGGGGAGAGGGGGCGGGGAACGAGGGGGGGTTGGGGGGTACAGAGGGTACTGTATAATGCTTTATAATACAGAAAGTGAGGCATCTTGAAACAGAGCCCAGTATGAAAGTAGTGAGCCAAGTAATTTGACATATTTGGGTTTGGGGGAAATTCCAAACCATCAGAATAATTTTGCACCGAGTCATTTGACATTTTAAGTATTTAAGAAATTACCGTATGTTATCTTCCAATATGTAACATTCATAACCTGGACAGGTTTCCCATCATCAATTGATGGGAAGCAATGATAAAATAAGTTATTACACCTTCTAAATATTCATTTTTCCCTACAACCTCATCCCGCGGAGTCAAAATCCAATTATGTACGTATTTTAATACATTTGAATGCGCTGTCAGACACGGAACTGGACGAATTGCTGGGCAAGTTTTATGCTAATTCACGGAAGCAGAATAGATATTCAGAAGATGCAATAAAACAAAAACTACATGGTTTGTGTCGGGGGAAATAGAGCATCCATTTTCCCCTCGGTACTGGCTACAGGCCTACCACTGGTAGGCCTGTAGCCAGTACCTCGAAAAAATAGACCCCTATTTTCCCTCGAACCATGTAGTATTTGTATATTATTCCTAATTTTGTTCCTACTGTATAAGTTTAGTACCCACATGAGGGATTGTCACTTGCCACCCAGAAGACAAAGTTCTAAATGTTTTAGAAATTATAGGATACACATCTTCAAGTCACCACTTATGCAAAACAGGGACAGGTATTTTTCACAAAGTGTGGACCAATAGACCCGAGATGTAATGACTTCACACCATGTTTCAGTCACGTGGGGATGGAACAACATGCTGTGGCATCAAGGCATGCAATTCATGACATAAATTGGGATCATAGCTGCCTGTCATTTTTTGTGGTGCAAGTTTGCCCCAAACAAGGATAAAAGCCACTCCAGGAGTCCAGGTATGAAGCTATAAAGGGTAAAAAGAAATGAAACAGGTAGGAATTAATATTCCTCTTGAAGCAGGAACAATTTTAAGATGAAGGGAAACATGCACCACGCAAAGAATTCCATAGAGATACAAAGCTATTGGCATAGGTTTTCGTTCTACATTTATGTACAGCTCGAGTATATATTGGTGAGAACAGGTGGAAAGCCGAGTTTCACGTTCAAACACCCAAGCTGGACAAGCCAGTGGAATATTTACCATGAAAATACCTGTAGAACAGACTATAAGAGTAGCAAGAGATCTCCGGTGCACGGTGAAAGAGTGATTGCAAGGATGAGCCCAACTCTTTTCAAGCTAAATAAACAATGCTTTTCTACTCTATATAATAAAGCTAGGTGGCAAGCAGAAGCACCAGCCCAGATGTGGGAATGGTACTCCAGGAGAAGACATATACTTGTCTTGTAAAGGTAAAGAATAGCATCAGGAGGTAGATACTTCTGAGCTGCCTGTAATAGCTCCCTGTCTGTTATGATCGTTTCCTTTAGGCCTTAACACAGCGGCAGTTGAGGAATAACCTGCGATGGACTGGCATCCTTTCCAGTCAGAATTGAAATATTCTCAGTCGTTTAATGCCAAAGGAACAGGATGTAAATACCAGCGAAACTTGACAATAAAAGGAATTTACCGGTTGTGGTTTTTGTAATCTGGGTATGAATAAGAGCCTCGACAAGACATAGCATGCCCGTTCCACAATAAATACAACTGTATAAAGCTTCCAGACAACCATCTTTTGTGATATGCCGGGGCATGAAAGGGCCGGCACACACAAAGGTGGAGAAGTGATCATGTCTACTGGACAGGCATGAGATTTTTCAGACTTTTGTCTGAAATCAGACTTTTGTCTGAAATCAGACATTTTTTAATCTCAGAAAAGACATTATTACAACTTCCGGGATTGGAAGTTTTGGGTTGGATTTCTTTAACCACTGTCTGAGATGGTTAATTAGTAGCAGCTCTTGCAACCGAGACACTCCAGTGCAAGATAGATGTGCTTCATGACTCACCACACTCGGTATTATGCGATCCTTAGGGTACGATGTTCACGACTACTTCACATCAACCGCTTCAACTAGAAAGATTTTTGTAATGAAGCAAACTCAGATCACCGATGATGTCTTACTCCTAAGATTCATTACATTGTACGATGAATGTGCTTCATGACATGTCTAACTCGGTAAGGTACATACTTGCTTCACAAAAACCCCTCAACATTAAAATTTGGCATATTTCAGACTGGGGAAACTAGATTTATGTTTGGTGAGCAAATGTTGTTGGATTCTTTGGGAATTGCTGAATGATTCTGTGCTTAGATTGCTGCATGGAATTGAGTAAACTGTGTGCGTGTTCAGATGTTTTGCAAGGAGAATAATATTAGGGTTACTTTTTTCTTGTTATGGGCAATGAGTTTTCTCCCATTAAAAATCATGGGGTATTGATCAAGAACAGTGTGCACAGGGTTTTTACCTTTCCTTTTTTTTTTACTGTACATTTGTACAAAGACAATCACTGCACATAGATCGGGGCAGGCGGCAGCCATTGTGTTTGCTAAACATTTCTACCTTTTAAACTGTGCAGGTTAGTTTTGCTAAACATTTAGGGAGGAGTGGTTAATCTGTGGTCGGGCCAGGCCTTTGAAAAGCCCAGCCATGCCCAGGCCTTCGGGCTTTTACTCTTGCTATTGTGAGCCACAAATCACCTAACAATAGAGTATCAACTAATCAATAAAGCCCAGCCTCTGCCAGGATAAGCCTGGTTGTAGCCCCTGCCACACTAATCTGTATATACCCATTTACAGCAGGATCAAAAGATGCCTCAGCTGTCAGTCATGTGTCTGGGTGAACAATGGGAGCCGGCTGGAGTCTAGAATTAATGGACAGTTTATTGTGTACAATCAGGGGATTATAGAAGCCTAAAGGCCCAGGCTTTCCAGGGACTTGGCCAGGCTTTTCAAGGGCCTGGGCCCCGACCACAGATTAACCACTCCACCCCAAATTGAATGTAGAATCCCATCCTAAACCCCTTGAATATGCCGAAATCACTACGGTACTAAAATCAAACGATTTTACACTAATTTCCTCCTACTGGAATGACACATTGAGCTCAAATTTTCACAGATACTGTGCTTTCATGTGTAAGAACAAGGCCTATGCACTACCTATTTTGCTATATCACAGCTTTCAGATGAAATGAGTTATGATCACAAAAAGAAAATTAGGTAGGACAAATTGTGTGCCCATTTATTAACGAGTGACATAAAATCCCCCCCCCCCACAGTCGTGTGGGAGGGTTCTACTTACCCTTAGAGCTGTTTAAAAGGTTTCAGATTTAGAATAGGCCGCCATGTTCCTGTGACCGCTTTCAGCGTGAGGAAAAGGACGATAGGAAACCAAGTGACTGTTCCGTCCGTGAAACCAAGAGTATCGGTTTTTTTTTTTGCGGAGGAGAGACTCGATTTCCAACTCTGGTGCCAGGAGTTTGGCAGGGTCGGATGGAGTTTCTGTTTGACGAATTACTGTGTCCGCCAGGGGGGGGGGGGAGATTAGCCGAGGCGTGGACCTGTATATGCAGGGCCTGCCGAAGATTGAGCAGTTGACCTGGCGGGGAAGCAGCTGCGGGTTCTATTCTTTGAAATCCTGGAGCGTCCGGCAGGGGCCTGGGGGCCATTTTGGCCTTCACTTTGGGCTGTTCCATCGATTTCTGAAGCGAACTGCTCCAAGGTCAGGCGGAGGGTCTCGTCGAGGCAGAGAAAAGCTGCAGAGAGCATGTCCACCGGAACAGAAGTCCCATCCTCACAGCCTCTGACCAGGTACTCCGACAGCAGAAGGAGGAACGAGGTCGATTGCATTCCAAATCTGGAGGCCCAGTCTGTTTTCCTCAAAGTGTCCTCGATCTTATTTCGAGTACGATCGGTAAACAGGGAGCGTGTCGAACCAGACCCGCTACCATCAGCGGCAAGCTTGTCCCCGACGGAGTCAGGGACTGCTGGTACCGGAAAATAGTCGTCGAAGTCCTTCTGTGGGAAACGGAAATATCCATTGGTGCGTTGCGCGAAGGACTGCCACACTTTGCGATCCACTACAGCCTGGATATGTTTGATGCATTCGGACCTAGGATCATCTGATGAAGAGGGTGACATATTTGACATGCATCATCTCTCCCCCTTCGGTGCGGTTTGGACTGATCAAAAACACCAAATGCCACTGCATTCACGGACGCTACAGATCGTAACGATGACATTACGATTGGGCATCGGTCATTTTCTGACCACATACCATGGAGAAATAAAAGGAACATACATTGCGTCATTTGCTGTCCACAATCAGTTCTATTTTAGCTGGCAAAACCTGATCCACGATCCTACAATGTACACCGACATGCAGCTCCAGCTCACGTTTGGCATGCAGACCACAGACTTGATGTGCGTGCCGTGCCCGCCCACGTGTATGCGATATGCATCATGCATGTTCGTTATCGGCCAATAGTAGGGCAATTGCATGCACAACGGTTACATCATTGACCTTATATAGAACTTTTGTAGTGTACACGATTGGTAATCCTTCAATTTTGTTTACTGAATAATTACGAAATACCTTACTAGACTATAAAGTTAATAGTACAGTCGACTCTCGTTAATACGAGGTCCTCCGGACTTACGCAAATATCTCGTATTATCCGGGCTCTCGTCCTATCCGGGCTGCAGGTTTTCCCCTTAATTGTGTATAAATGTGATGCGTGGATAGGCCCCAAACACGATGTAAACGCCACGCACATCGTGTCGATAAAATTGTATTGCTTTATATTGGTTACATGTATGAAAATGTTGCAAGCAGATTTTTAATAAAACAAGCAGTAATATTTAATAAAACAACACCGGAGCACAAGAACAAAACCTCTGGAGTTTGCTGACTGGGCGATTTGAGCTGCCAAGATCACTGCAAACCATGCACTGCATTATTAGCTACACGCACGTAAGTATTTCCATCATACACAAAAATCTTGATGGGGCCGGGCTCTTGTTAGTTGGTAACCATCACGGAAACTAGCATAAGGCACAAAAGGGAGGAAACCAGTGCATTTTTGTGGACAACAGAGGGCGTTTCTCGATCATGGGGGGTCTTCATTAATGACTATTTTTTACGGTAAAATTTGAAATGTTGGGGTGCGACTATTGGGGATTAATAAGCTCTAAAATTAATTGATAATCCTGGGGGTAAATTAAATATTTTGAGTTACAAACGGGATTGATATAACTGAACAAAAGAGGGCGCCAAACATTCTGCTTTTCATGATTGCCTTGGCATGGTTGGGTTATTTTTTTCATGCTGGCTGGAAGGGGAACGAAAGCAAGTGCAGGCTACTGTTTTCACAGTTTACGCGTTCCGGCGGCATGAAAGCCACCATAAACAAACCCCTCTATAGGGACGGGAACCGCAATCGCCCATTGTCCACCTTTTAATAGCCCCCTCTAGCGGCACGTTCGAGACACAAACAGCTGATGTCTACATGGAGTGAAAACCGCAGAGCAGGATTAGCGAGTATTATGACTGCGACATTATCATTGCGGCACGAGACAAACAGGTGATGTGTACGTGGAGTGAAAACCGCACTGCAGAATTAACGAACATTACAATTACTTTTCAAATTGAATAGATTCGCTGATTGACAAGTTGTTTTCCAAAATGTTTGTGAAAAATAGATAACAATACATGCATTTGCGCTCAATCGGGCCGCAAAAAATGCTCGTCTTAGCCGAGTTCTTGCGTAAACAGAGCTAGATCGTATTAATGAAATTTTCTCCCATAAGAATGTGCACAATTCGGTCGGGACCAACGAAAATTCTCGTCTTAACCGGGTTCTCGTCTTAACCGAGCTCTTATTACCGAGAGTCGACTGTAGTCTCAATCATCCTGTGAAATGATGGCACCAGGTGTGCTGTCGTCAAGAAAAGTGGAAATATATATAATTTTCCATCGATTTCCAGCTGGAAAACTGCCCTGTAGCCATTAGTCAAGGCGCGCGTGGCTACCCAGACAAGTGGCGCGCCCCGGACATGATGGCGCCATGGCATATCCGGGGCGCGTCACGCACCCAGATAGCCATCACGCGCGCCTTGGAAGGCTATCATCCGCCCGACATTTGAAAAAGAGCGCCGTTTTTTCGCCAACCAACAACGCAAAGCTTTTAACAGGTCAGTGGAATGATATTTCCTACAACATACTAAACCACCAAATCCGCCCATTTCTGAAAATTGCAACAATGACCAATATGTACACTGCCTTTAAGGGCGTGGTTACGTACTGGATGATTGGCACGCATAATACAGCAACCACGAGTATAATGTAGTGAGAATTTGGCAAAATCACCCCACTTCCAAATGCTGTACACACGACTCCTTCCTCCATGATTGAGTGTACATGTACATGTCTCGGATCGGAAATATTTTTGCGGAACATTAGTTAAAAAATTCATCTCTTTTGTTTGCACGATTACATTGTTTTTATTCAAGTGCTTACAAAATTCATACTATATTATGTGGAAATGGAGCATGTACATGCAACAAAATATGCATTCATTTTTTATATCGTGTGGAAATAGAACACTTGCTTTGAAAGGTTCAATTTGATTTTTTGGGCGGGGGTGGTCATTTTTATGTTTTGGTTTTGATGGGGTTGTTCTTTTTTTTTTTTTACGATACGTATCGCAATACGTATTGTATTGCGACTGAACTTAGTGGTACTGTGTGTTACACCCCTAATGAATGATATAGGTTTTTATTCAGTCTGCTTGACTTTTACAACTAATAACTACATTTAGCAATCATTGTAATTGAGAAAAAATTTATCTAACTCTGTAAACAATGGTCGCGACCTGAAGTTGTTTTGCAACTTGACAACTAGCCAAGGCCGGCGCGGTACGTGATGGGGATCATGTTGCAACTACATGTAGCTTGGTCCATCGACGCGACGCGATGTGCATTGAACTCGATTTCTGTTTTGTGTAGTGAAAGATAGGTCAAGAAAATGCAGGTGTCCGGGGAAACTCACGAGCTAAATACACAGCATGTAAGTCGGCATTTTTGGACAAGAAAGCACATTATAACACATGGGTTGTTAATACATGGGATTATAGAAGCCAGAAGGCCCAGGCTTTCCAGGGACTTGGCCAGGCTTTTCAAGGGCCTGGGCCCCGACCACAGATTAACCACTCCACCCCAAATTAATGTAGAACATTTAACAAGACAAGAAAGCACATTATAACACATGGGTTGTTAATACATACTAGAACATTATAGTAAGCTACATGTAGGTCTCACATTAGTTTATGCATGTGTAACTTGAGACAAAAAATCGGAGTTTTATCGCACACAAATTGCAGGCGATGTTCTTTTTTTTTCTTCTTTTTTTTTACAATGAGTCATCTGTGTCGATGTCGGAAAACTGCCATTGTCGCCAACATTGTCGACGAAAGGCCTGTCGACAACAGCCCTAGTAGGAAGTACATGTACACGTTTCGTATCTCATTTCACTCACAGGGTTCCTGCACCTTTAGGACAATACAAATCCATGACTTTTCCTTGATTTTTCCATGACTAAATCATGAAAATCCATGACCTATTTCATCAAAATGAACAGAAAGAGTAGGCCTACCAGACAAATTTTAAGATGCATTATGTAAGGTATAAAATCAGATTTCTGATGGTCTTCACAAAATTCCATGAATTTCCCAGGATTTCTGTAAATTTTACCAAATTCCATAACTTTTTCAGGCATGGAAATTGAAAATAAAATTCCATGACTTTTCCAGGATTTAACCAAGCCGTGGGAACCCTGTACTCATACTTCATTGAGAAATCAATGTGATAGTGTAGATTTCAATTTCATTTAGGGCCTAGAGTACAATTAAAACATTTTGAAAGAATTCTCTGATAATTACAACTTTAATAGACAGTCAGATTTCCAACAAAAAAAGTACCAGCAAACTTTTTGTAGGATACACAGAAATTGCATGTACATACTTATTATATAGCAGGCGAACGGGCAAAATATATACTGTGATGAATAACAAGGACACAATAAACAGATACAACCTTATTTCTCATCTGACCTGCAGTTGTAGTGTAATGCCAGTTACAGCCGAGGTCATTTGACTTGGTAGTGGTGATGGAGTATGACACTTTAATTGATTGCATGGTATAATGAAAGGCTGACAACCCCCCCCCCCCCCCTCCCCTATGTTTCATTGCACATTTACCAAAATCAGGAGCGGATCCAGGAATTTTGTAGACTGGGGGCACACCCAAAACGGACAAATGCGAGCGCGAAGCCGTTACGGCGTAGGGTCCGGGAACATTTTGGATTCTGGATGCTCCGTTGTGCAATCTGAGGCGATATTCCTGGTCACTTTCACCCGACTTTTTTTAAACAAAAGTTGTGACGATATTATGAAGAATATAGCTCATATATCACGATTTGAGCCATTATTTTCTAGCCATTATTTTAGCCATGTCATGACTACAAAAATCTAGACGGGGGCAAACCAAAACGGATAAATGTGAACGAAAAGCCCTTAGGGAGTGTGGATGCCCCAGTGGTGCAATCTGAGGCGATTCCTGGCCACTTTTACCCAACTGTTTTTTAACAAAAGTTGTTAAGATTTTATGGAGAATATCATGATTTTTGCCATTATTTTCTAGTTATTATTTTAGCCATGTCATGACCACAAAAATCTAGACGGGGGCACACCCAAAACGGATAAATGCGAGCGCGAAGCCCTTACGGCGTGGGGTCTGGGGCCCGCTTAAGGGCCCCGAAAAATGTTTGATTCTGGATGCTCCGTGGTGCAATCTGAGGCGATTCCTGACCACTTTCAACTGACTTTTTTAAACAAAAGTTGTTAAGATTACATTGTAGATGGAGAATATATATATCGTTATTTTAGCCGTTATTTTAGCCATTATTTTTTTGCCATTTTTTAGCCATGTCATGCACGACTACAAAAATCTAAGTTTCTCCCTCCCCCCTTTTTGGCGTCTAATTTGCAGTTTTTCCCTTTCATTTCTAATTTATCCGGAATTTTTCTTGGTGTTAATTCATTACAGTTGAAGTTTTCAAGAAAAGGGCTTGATTTCAGACTGTTCCTTGGCCTGTGTTAAAACCATCCGCAGATCAGCTGCAAGACATAATAGAGGATTTAGGAATTTTTAGTATGTCATTCAGTCAAGTGATCCATTGTTTCCTGCTGGTTGGGGCCATTTAACCTGTAATAAACTCCCCAATGGGATTATATGTTGAGAAGCACCGCGTTTACACTAGATCTGGCAAAGGGATTAAAAGGTGATCGAACCCAGCAAGGAGGATTAAAGGGGGATCGATGGACAGAGTTGAAATCCCAGGGCTCCGGGAAATACTCGGGTTTTCTCTTAAACGAGGGTTTCAGTTCCATGGCATGATTGATAACCTATTTTTTTCTTATTGCATTTTTCAGTAGTGTTATGCCAAAAAGTAGACACAGCAAATGTATAATATCGGCGCCGGTATATTTTTTAAGGAGGTTGCCCTCCTCCTCCCCTCCTTTTCTCTCACCTCCCCCTCTTCCCCCCCCCCCCCCCCCCCCCCCCCCCCCCCCCCGGATCCGCGCCTGAAAATACCTCATTTTCTATGCGATTAACGACACAGGAAGGAAATGGAACTTGGAATTGGGATGGCCATCCCCAGGACGTCCATTGGGTGAAATCTGGAATATATTTGACTACTCAAGAGAAACCACAGGGAATCCTGCATGGCCATCATTTTTTTTTTTTACAAACAAACAAACAAACAAACAAACAAACAAACAAACAAACAAAAACCTCGTACACAATATAATTGTGCAATTCCTGAATTATATTGGTTAAACAGAACTTTCACTGAAGGATCAACTCTCTTCACAACGGCATAGCAAGCAAGGTTTTACCACCAAAGATATCACAGCCATATATATAGGCTTAGGCAACCCGTACAGGTGTCGACTGGAATCAGATCGCGATTCCGTTATTTTTTAAGGAGTCGACTACTTGAAGTAGCCAATTTCTGCTTCCTCAAAGTAGATTCAAGGGACCGCCTGACGAATCCGAAACTTGCTGACTTAAAAAATTATTTAAAGATTGCCAATTGTACGCTCATTCATAATTTTATTCCCTTAATAATGAAGAGTAGCCATGTCAAACTATGTCTGAATATTATGCAGGCATAGTCAACATTTACACGTATGCAAGTGAATATAGTGAGAAACTTACAAAACTTAAAATTCTTTTAAGATATTACTTACAGGTACATACAAATCTGCTTAAAAGAAGATGAGCTAATTAAACTAAGAAGCTACACTAATAAAGGAAGTCAGGAAAGTCAAGTTTTGCTAAACTAATAGGGGGTAGTCAGGTTGCATGGTCCAGTGGTGCTTTCCTTGCCTTTCAACACTTTGACCGGGGTTCGAATCCCACCAGGCCGACATGTGGATTGGGTTTTCAGTCCAACCAAACTTATAAAGGAAACATGCTTCTCAAACTGGCCGGATCACATATTTCATAAATAAATTAATTTATATGTATTAAATGTGAATTAAAAGCCAAACTGGTTCAAGTGAAGTTTTAGTGTGATTATTTGCCGCCCAAAAATTGACCCCCCTTTTTGGAATTTGTTGAGACTCAAATTGAGGGCGCTGTTCGTGACGTAGACCGAGGCGCCAAAATTCATGGATCGACTCGATAGTCTGGACCCGTAAATGATGCATGTACATGTACATCGTATTATACACACTAGGTCTACACGTGCAATTTCGTAAGTTGCAACAACTAACATCGAACTTACCCTGTACCTTACTCGCATCTGGAAACTTTGTTAAGATGGCAGTGGACTTGAGCATATTTTTAATGGTCATCCCATGATTTGAAAATACCAGTATCGAAACACGACGGCTCAAAGTGGTTGCTACATAACACTGAAAAACTGCTGGGGCCGGACCACTTCGCTCGTCACCTTCACTTTCGCCGTTTAAATTCTTCGGTATTTCGCATCAGTTGGAAATAAAAGAAGGCTTACTCCATCCTTTGTTGTTTTGCTGCACCCAGCAGTCACACACCTTGTCGGCATGGCCGAAAAACACTATATTTTGCTTAGATTTTGGACGAAGAATTTTCGCCGTTCTGCACACACACGCGTGATGAATCTGTAATGTGCCTCGATCTACGTCACACACTTATGTTAAGGGGGCGGAGTAGCTTGGACAAACATTTTCAAATTTTTGTTTCATATTTAATCTGGAAAATAATTGTCTCTTGACACAAAATATCATTGTCAAGATAATAGTTTATTGTTTTAAGCAGGAATAATGCAATATATATCCTAAATCATTTTTCCTTTAATTTTTTTTTGTCCTCTTTTTACAATTTTATTCAGGCTTGCAAGCTTCTAGTGTGATATGCACTTTTTAGGAACCCTTGGTTTCAGCACCAGAAACCAAAAAATAACATGTAGGGCCTATATCATAAATACTTCATAGTCAATTCTCAAAGAAAAGAGGTATGTTAACTCACCAGACGAGGAGGTCCAGTTGTCCATAGTCCACTGTCACCTTGTCATCCCTAAGACTTGATGTGAGGGAATACAGCTGCCAAAGACCAATGACCAACTCTCCCTTCTGCTTGTAGGACATCTCACAGACACATGAAGCAAGAGACAAAGTACATTGTAGAAAGGTGTTAATCCAGGCTGCTGCCTGCAAATTGTCTGTCCTGAAGTAGCCGCAGCCCGAGCTTGTTTTGTTAAGGAACTGGTTCTGGTTTGTTGAGTGAATAGTGAACAGCCCAGCCCATGGCACATTAACAACACAGCCATGAGCACCAAGAGGCTGTATCCAAATTACTAGGCTACGGCTTGAAATTACACACGAGTCTATGGAAAGTGGCTGCAGCCGCTACTATAGACAAGTGTGTAACATCCAGCCGTAGCCAAGTAATTCGGACATGGCCATACACAGGTGCATGTCACACATTTGTCAGATCTAGTTGTGGCTGTGATTGGTCAATATGGCAAATGGGTAGGGCATTGGGTAATGGGGATTGTTCTATAGACCTTTATCATGGTACGGCCATTTTGTTTTTCTCCGATTAAAATCAATGTAACAAAACCGATGCTGGATGGAAAAATAGTCTGGCACCTTCATTCAATAATTGGAATCACTATTCATAATTGCTAATGCATACAGGGAACAAGACAAAGATGGCCACAGCATGATAAAAGTCTATTGCTTAGACTATCCACAATTCGGAAATAGTATCATGGGGCACTGATCCGTGTGGACGAGTCACATTCACTATTAAACTGGGATGTGGGACCCTGTATAAACAGGCCTGTATGAATTTAAAGTCAATTTTCAATGAAATCTTTTTTGATTACATACATTATTAGAGTTTGCAAACTTTCCATGAAATTGCTTCAGGCTGTTCTGTCATTTTACACCTTGCAGTCCTAGAGAGCAGTGGCTTCCAAACTCTAGATGTCATCTCAAAATAAAAAAAATTAAATATATTTCCAGCTTCGCCATAAAAATGTGATATCCTTTAGGTCTCTAATGTAGTTTCTGCCGGGATCATTACTAAAATATGAAAAAAACTCATGCTAAATTCCCACTAAAGTATCACTTCAAATACCAACTGCCACTTTAGAAGGGATGAAAAATGATTGTACATGTACCAAAAAAAAGTCTCAAAATAGAAATACACATTAATAGGTTTTACTTTTGTATTTGGCTTTTGTTCACATATTTTTCCTTAATTATTTTTTTTAAGGGGGGGGGGGTGGTGATTAATGCTTCTCACCTGCAATAATTCTCTTTAAACAAACTGACCACAGAATAATACATGTATGTATAGGACATTGAATCAAATACCAAAATGTACCATGCACACCAAGAAAGTTTCTTTATGGCAGAGAAATTGATCATCACTGGCAGGTGAGATGGGTGGAAAAATTTAATTTTAGATCTACATCTTGCTGTGTTTCGTTTGAAGTAGGTCAGGGAACCAGACTTCAAAAACAGCATTTTTTGTCTCTTGTCCCAGCATCTATGCACAACAAACTTTTAAGAGGTCAGCGTTACCCTCCAAATCCATTCATTTCTGAAAATTACAGCAGGCTTGCAGAACCAATGGTTACAACCAATAGTTGGCAGAGCTAGGCCTTCCCTGGCAATGTCTACTGTGACTATGGAGGTCGATCCAAGAGTGACAGTCAGTTTTGCATCTGCTGTAGACGGACAATGGCTGAATTACTGGAGTAGAGCTGCATTCTCTCATCATCTGCCACTTTTGATGTCCTCATGCACAGTTTGTCGCTGGGTGGAACAGAGTGCATTGCGCTCTGCCCCTATGCAAATTGTTGATTCCAGTGGAACAGAGAAAACATGACATAAGGACTACTGGAGACAGTCAACCTATAGTTGGACTCCAGTCAGGACCATGTGGTTTGTGCTGTGGTCCATTATATAATCACATCGCGAGCGTTGAGAATGCCGACTTGAGAATCCCGGAGTTCTCAATGATGTATCTGAAAAGTCGGACTTACTGACATGAGGGCCGACGGTTGGAACGGCAACCAGATGAGGGCGTCCTTTACTGATAAAGCGCTCAAGGCGAATTCCCTGCAGCACAGCAAGCGAGCATATTACGCATATGGTACACAGATTGAACAAAGTAAGTTTGACTGGAGTAAAGTCTAAGCCATTATGAAAGTATCTGCCACATTGACAACGCATATAGCTGTACCGCATGGTACTACCACAGTACTACCGCATGGCTAGGGTGTGGTAAGCACAGTGATCGGCTTAAGGCACTACATTATTGCTTCAATGAAAATGGGTTTGACCAGGGTACGGTTGAATTAGACTAGTAAATGGGACGGAGGGTACCACCCTCCGAGACGATTGGATGGGGGCAGTTCATTTTACAGAGGCAAACTCCAGTACAAAATAGATGTACAATGGAACAGCACTATACTGAACACCACCATACCGAACATTTATTTCAATTACTCTTCCGAATACTGTTTCAGAGTGGTGAAATGGGTGTGGGGGCATTGTGTCACGTTGACTTCATATCAACCTCTTCATCATGGGAGTTGAGCCGTTGACGGCTGCACCACACTCAGGAAAATTATTCCCAAGGATGCCTTGTACTACTCCACATCATTCTATTGGGAAATGGATGCAGTTCCTGACAAGCCAAACTCCGTAAGGTATAAAAGCTACATGTACTCAATACAATAGTTGGATTGATGAACTGATGAGGATCCCTATCACTACTTCACACTTCTTTATCAAAGGAGTGGAGCTTTTCATAATGTACCACACTTGGATGAATGATCACCATGGATGTCTTTTACTACTCGGACTCGCTCCATTGTAAGAAGGGTGGTGCTTAATGTGAAGATGGAATTTGCGTCGGGGATGATAAGGTAAATTAGAACAGAGATTAGTTTCTCTCTTCCCTTTCCTGACGTAATATATGAAGCACTGGATGCTCGGTGCTTTCTGAGAGCCTATGTGAAAATATTCACAGGCCTACTTGGGCAGGATTCGAACCAACAACTGCCTCCTTACTAGTGCAGATGTCTTAACCACTCGACCACCGAGCTTGCCGGGGTCGGTTGGCCGATTCGAATCAAATGCAGCAGCAGGTACTGCGTAATCAGTCAGAAGATGGAATGTTTGCATCGGGGGATGATGTAAATTAGAACAAAGATGTTTTCTCTTTTGCCCTGTCCCGACGAAATATATGAAGCACTGTATACTCAGTGCTTTCCGAGAGCCTGTGTGAAAAAATTCACAGGATTACTCGGGCGGGATTCGAACCAACGACTTCCTGCTTACTAGTGCAGACATCAATCGACCACCAAGCTTGCTGGGGTCAGTTGGCCGATTCTAATCCAATGCAGCAGCGGGTACTGCTTAATCAGTGTGAACATGGAATTTGCGTCTGGGATGATGATGTATATTAGAAGAGATTTTTCTCTCTTATTTGTCTCTTCATGACTCACCCAACTCCGAATACCAGCTGGACAACCATACAATTGCCAAGTACACATGTTCATCACGACTTCCCATCAACCTCTTCATCATGGAAGCTGCACCACATTCAGAAAAATAATTCCCTAGGATGCCTTCTACTCCTCCACATCATTCTATTGGGAAATGGATGCACTTTGTGACAAGCCAAACTCTGTAAGGTGTACCAGGTACTCAATACAATTGTTGGACTGATGAACTGAGGATCCTCGTCACTAATTCACATCAACTTCTTTTTCAAAGGAGTAGAGCTTTTCATAATGTACCACACTTGGATGAATGTTCACCATGGATGTCTTTTACTACTCGGACTCACTCCATAGTAAGAAGGGTGTGCTTCATGACTCACCTAACTCGGAATACAAGCTGGACAACCATACAATTGCCAAGTACAGAAGATGTTCATCACGACTTCTCATCAACCTCTTTATCATGGGAGTTGAGCTGTTGACGGCTGCACCACACTCCGGAAAATAATTCCCGAGGATGCCTTGTACTACTCCACATCATTCTATTGGGAAATGGATGCACTTTGTGACAAGCCAAACTCTGTAAGGTGTACCAGGTACTAAATACAATTGTTGGACTGATGAACTGAGGATCCTCGTCACTAATTCACATCAACTTCTTTTTCAAAGGAGTAGAGCTTTTCATAATGCACCACACTTGGATGAATGTTCACCATGGATGTCTTTTACTACTCGGACTCACTCCATTGTAAGAAGGGTGTGCTTCATGACTCACCTAACTCGGAATACAAGCTGGACAACCATACAATTGCCAAGTACAGAAGATGTTCATCACGACTTCTCATCAACCTCTTCATCATGGGAGTTGAGCTGTTGACGGCTGCACCACACTCCGGAAAATAATTCCCGAGGATGCCTTGTAATACTCCACATCATTCTATTGAGAAATGGATGCACTTTGTGACAAGTCAAACTCTGTAAGGTGTATCAGGTACTCAATACAATTGTTGGACTGATAAACTGAGGATCCTCGTCACTACTTCACATCAACTTCTTTTTCAAAGGAGTAGAGCTTTTCATAATGCACCACACTTGGATGAATGTTCACCATGGATGTCTTTTACTACTCGGACTCACTACATTGTAAGAAGGGTGTCTTCATGACTCACCTAACTCGGAATACAAGCTGGACAACCATACAATTGCCAAGTACAGAAGATGTTCATCACGACTTCCCATCAACCTTTTCATCATGGGAGTTGAGCTGTTGACGGCTGCACCACACTCCGGAAAATAATTTCCTAGGATGCTTGTACTACTCCACATCATTCCATTGGGAAATGGATGCACTTTGTGACAAGCCAAACTGTGTAAGGTACTCAATACAATACAAAGGTACTCAATACAATTGTTGGACTGATGAACTGAGGATCCTCGTCACTACTTCACATCAACTTCTTTTTCAAAGGAGTAGAGCTTTTCATAATGCACCACACTTGGATGAATGCTCACCACGGATGTCTTTTACTACTCGGACTCACTCCATTGTAAGAAGGGTGTGCTTCACCTAACTCGGAATACAAGCTGGACAACCATACAATTGCCAAGTACAGAAGATGTTCATCACGACTTCTCATCAACCTCTTCATCATGGGAGTTGAGCTGTTGACGGCTGCACCACACTCGGGAAAATAATTCCCGAGGATGCCTTGTACTACTCCACATCATTCTATTGAGAAATGGATGCACTTTGTGACAAGCCAAACTCTGTAAGGTGTATCAGGTACTCAATACAATTGTTGGACTGATGAACTGAGGATCCTCGTCACTACTTCACATCAACTTCTTTTTCAAAGGAGTAGAGCTTTTCATAATGCACCACACTTGGATGAATGTTCACCATGAATGTCTTTTACTACTCGGACTCACTCCATAGTAAGAAGGGTGTGCTTCATGACTCACCTAACTCGGAATACAAGCTGGACAACCATACAATTGCCAAGTACAGAAGATGTTCATCATGGCTTCCCATCAACCTCTTCATCATGGGAGTTGAGCTGTTGACGGCTGCACCACTCAGGAAAATAATTCCTGAGGATGCCTTGTACTACTCTACAGCATTCTATTAAGAAATGGATACACTTTGTGACAAGCCAAACTCTGTAAGGTGTACTAGGTACTCAATACAATTGTTGGACTGATGAACCGAGGATCCTCGTCACTACTTCACATCAACTTCATTTCAAAGGAGTAGAGCTTTTCATAATGCACCACACTTGGATGAATGTTCACCATGGATGTCTTTTACTACTCGGACTCACTCCATTGTAAGAAGGGCGTGCTTCATGACTCACCTAACTCGAAATACAAGCTGGACAACCATACAATTGCCAAGTACAGAAGATGTTCATCACGACTTCTCATCAACCTCTTCATCATGGGAGTTGAGCTGTTGACGGCTGCACCACACTCGGGAAAATAATTCCCGAGGATGCCTTGTACTACTCCACATCATTCTATTGAGAAATGGATGCACTTTGTGACAAGCCAAACTCTGTAAGGTGTATCAGGTACTCAATACAATTGTTGGACTGATGAACTGAGGATCCTCGTCACTACTTCACATCAACTTCTTTTTCAAAGGAGTAGAGCTTTTCATAATGCACCACACTTGGATGAATGTTAACCATGAATGTCTTTTACTACTCGGACTCACTCCATAGTAAGAAGGGTGTGCTTCGTGACTCACCTAACTCGGAATACAAGCTGGACAACCATACAATTGCCAAGTACAGAAGATGTTCATGAATCACGAGTTCCCATCAACCTTTTCATCATGGGAGTTGAGCTGTTGATGGCTGCACCACACTCCGGAAAATAATTCCCGAGGATGCTTGTACTACTCCTCATCATTCCATTGGGAAATGGATGCACTTTGTGACAAGCCAAACTCTGTAAGGTGTACGAGGTACTCAATACAATTGTTGGACTGATGAACTGAGGATCCTCGTCACTACTTCACATCAACTTCTTTTTCAAAGGAGTAGAGCTTTTCATAATGCACCACACTTGGATGAATGTTCACCATGGATGTCTTTTACTACTCGGACTCACTACATTGTAAGAAGGGTGTCTTCATGACTCACCTAACTCGGAATACAAGCTGGACAACCATACAATTGCCAAGTACAGAAGATGTTCATCACGACTTCCCATCAACCTTTTCATCATGGGAGTTGAGCTGTTGACGGCTGCACCACACTCCGGAAAATAATTTCCTAGGATGCTTGTACTACTCCACATCATTCCATTGGGAAATGGATGCACTTTGTGACAAGCCAAACTGTGTAAGGTACTCAATACAATACAAAGGTACTCAATACAATTGTTGGACTGATGAACCGAGGATCCTCGTCACTACTTCACATCAACTTCTTTTTCAAAGGAGTAGAGCTTTTCATAATGCACCACACTTGGATGAATGCTCACCACGGATGTCTTTTACTACTCGGACTCACTCCATTGTAAGAAGGGTGTGCTTCACCTAACTCGGAATACAAGCTGGACAACCATACAATTGCCAAGTACAGAAGATGTTCATCACGACTTCTCATCAACCTCTTCATCATGGGAGTTGAGCTGTTGACGGCTGCACCACACTCGGGAAAATAATTCCCGAGGATGCCTTGTACTACTCCACATCATTCTATTGAGAAATGGATGCACTTTGTGACAAGCCAAACTCTGTAAGGTGTATCAGGTACTCAATACAATTGTTGGACTGATGAACTGAGGATCCTCGTCACTACTTCACATCAACTTCTTTTTCAAAGGAGTAGAGCTTTTCATAATGCACCACACTTGGATGAATGTTCACCATGAATGTCTTTTACTACTCGGACTCACTCCATAGTAAGAAGGGTGTGCTTCATGACTCACCTAACTCGGAATACAAGCTGGACAACCATACAATTGCCAAGTACAGAAGATGTTCATCACGACTTCTCATCAACCTCTTTATCATGGGAGTTGAGCTGTTGACGGCTGCACCACACTCCGGAAAATAATTCCCGAGGATGCCTTGTACTACTCCACATCATTCTATTGGGAAATGGATGCACTTTGTGACAAGCCAAACTCTGTAAGGTGTACGAGGTACTCAATACAATTGTTGGACTCATGAACTGAGGATCCTCGTCACTAATTCACATAAACTTCTTTTTCAAAGGAGTAGAGCTTTTCATAATGCACCACACTTTGATGAATGTTCACCATGGATGTCTTTTACTACTCGGACTCACTCCATTGTAAGAAGGGCGTGCTTCATGACTCACCTAACTCGAAATACAAGCTGGACAACCATACAATTGCCAAGTACAGAAGATGTTCATCACGACTTCTCATCAACCTCTTCATCATGGGAGTTGAGCTGTTGACGGCTGCACCACACTCGGGAAAATAATTCCCGAGGATGCCTTGTACTACTCCACATCATTCTATTGAGAAATGGATGCACTTTGTGACAAGCCAAACTCTGTAAGGTGTATCAGGTACTCAATACAATTGTTGGACTGATGAACTGAGGATCCTCGTCACTACTTCACATCAACTTCTTTTTCAAAGGAGTAGAGCTTTTCATAATGCACCACACTTGGATGAATGTTAACCATGAATGTCTTTTACTACTCGGACTCACTCCATAGTAAGAAGGGTGTGCTTCATGACTCACCTAACTCGGAATACAAGCTGGACAACCATACAATTGCCAAGTACAGAAGATGTTCATCATGGCTTCCCATCAACCTCTTCATCATGGGAGTTGAGCTGTTGACGGCTGCACCACTCAGGAAAATAATTCCTGAGGATGCCTTGTACTACTCCACAGCATTCTATTAAGAAATGGATACACTTTGTGACAAGCCAAACTCTGTAAGGTGTACTAGGTACTCAATACAATTGTTGGACTGATGAACCGAGGATCCTCGTCACTACTTCACATCAACTTCATTTCAAAGGAGTAGAGCTTTTCATAATGCACCACACTTGGATGAATGCTCACCATGGATGTCTTTTACTACTCGGACTCACTCCATTGTAAGAAGGGTGTGCTTCATGACTCACCTAACTTGGAATACAAGCTGGACAACCATACAATTGCCAAGTACAGAAGATGTTCATGAATCACGAGTTCCCATCAACCTTTTCATCATGGGAGTTGAGCTGTTGATGGCTGCACCACACTCCGGAAAATAATTCCCGAGGATGCTTGTACTACTCCTCATCATTCCATTGGGAAATGGATGCACTTTGTGACAAGCCAAACTCTGTAAGGTGTACGAGGTACTCAATACAATTGTTGGACTGATGAACTGAGGATCCTCGTCACTACTTCACATCAACTTCTTTTTCAAAGGAGTAGAGCTTTTCATAATGCACCACACTTGGATGAATGTTCACCATGGATGTCTTTTACTACTCGGACTCACTACATTGTAAGAAGGGTGTCTTCATGACTCACCTAACTCGGAATACAAGCTGGACAACCATACAATTGCCAAGTACAGAAGATGTTCATCACGACTTCCCATCAACCTTTTCATCATGGGAGTTGAGCTGTTGACGGCTGCACCACACTCCGGAAAATAATTTCCTAGGATGCTTGTACTACTCCACATCATTCCATTGGGAAATGGATGCACTTTGTGACAAGCCAAACTGTGTAAGGTACTCAATACAATACAAAGGTACTCAATACAATTGTTGGACTGATGAACTGAGGATCCTCGTCACTACTTCACATCAACTTCTTTTTCAAAGGAGTAGAGCTTTTCATAATGCACCACACTTGGATGAATGCTCACCACGGATGTCTTTTACTACTCGGACTCACTCCATTGTAAGAAGGGTGTGCTTCACCTAACTCGGAATACAAGCTGGACAACCATACAATTGCCAAGTACAGAAGATGTTCATCACGACTTCTCATCAACCTCTTCATCATGGGAGTTGAGCTGTTGACGGCTGCACCACACTCGGGAAAATAATTCCCGAGGATGCCTTGTACTACTCCACATCATTCTATTGAGAAATGGATGCACTTTGTGACAAGCCAAACTCTGTAAGGTGTATCAGGTACTCAATACAATTGTTGGACTGATGAACTGAGGATCCTCGTCACTACTTCACATCAACTTCTTTTTCAAAGGAGTAGAGCTTTTCATAATGCACCACACTTGGATGAATGTTCACCATGAATGTCTTTTACTACTCGGACTCACTCCATAGTAAGAAGGGTGTGCTTCATGACTCACCTAACTCGGAATACAAGCTGGACAACCATACAATTGCCAAGTACAGAAGATGTTCATCATGGCTTCCCATCAACCTCTTCATCATGGGAGTTGAGCTGTTGACGGCTGCACCACTCAGGAAAATAATTCCTGAGGATGCCTTGTACTACTCTACAGCATTCTATTAAGAAATGGATACACTTTGTGACAAGCCAAACTCTGTAAGGTGTACTAGGTACTCAATACAATTGTTGGACTGATGAACCGAGGATCCTCGTCACTACTTCACATCAACTTCATTTCAAAGGAGTAGAGCTTTTCATAATGCACCACACTTGGATGAATGCTCACCATGGATGTCTTTTACTACTCGGACTCACTCCATTGTAAGAAGGGTGTGCTTCATGACTCACCTAACTTGGAATACAAGCTGGACAACCATACAATTGCCAAGTACAGAAGATGTTCATGAATCACGAGTTCCCATCAACCTTTTCATCATGGGAGTTGAGCTGTTGATGGCTGCACCATACTCCGGAAAATAATTCCCGAGGATGCTTGTACTACTCCTCATCATTCCATTGGGAAATGGATGCACTTTGTGACAAGCCAAACTCTGTAAGGTGTACGAGGTACTCAATACAATTGTTGGACTCATGAACTGAGGATCCTCGTCACTAATTCACATCAACTTCTTTTTCAAAGGAGTAGAGCTTTTCATAATGCACCACACTTTGATGAATGTTAACCATGGATGTCTTTTACTACTCGGACTCACTCCATTGTAAGAAGGGTGTGCTTCATGACTCACCTAACTCGAAATACAAGCTGGACAACCATACAATTGCCAAGTACAGAAGATGTTCATCACGACTTCTCATCAACCTCTTCATCATGGGAGTTGAGCTGTTGACGGCTGCACCACACTTGGGAAAATAATTCCCGAGGATGCCTTGTACTACTCCACATCATTCTATTGGGAAATGGATGCACTTTGTGACAAGCCAAACTCTGTAAGGTGTATCAGGTACTCAATACAATTGTTGGACTGATGAACTGAGGATCCTCGTCACTACTTCACATCAACTTCTTTTTCAAAGGAGTAGAGCTTTTCATAATGCACCACACTTGGATGAATGTTCACCATGAATGTCTTTTACTACTCGGACTCACTCCATTGTAAGAAGGGTGTGCTTCATGACTCACCTAACTCGGAATACAAGCTGGACAACCATACAATTGCCAAGTACAGAAGATGTTCATCATGGCTTCCCATCAACCTCTTCATCATGGGAGTTGAGCTGTTGACGGCTGCACCACTCAGGAAAATAATTCCTGAGGATGCCTTGTACTACTCCACAGCATTCTATTGAGAAATGGATACACTTTGTGACAAGCCAAACTCTGTAAGGTGTACTAGGTACTCAATACAATTGTTGGACTGATGAACCGAGGATCCTCGTCACTACTTCACATCAACTTCTTTTTCAAAGGAGTAGAGCTTTTCATAATGCACCACACTTGGATGAATGCTCACCATGGATGTCTTTTACTACTCGGACTCACTCCATTGTAAGAAGGGTGTGCTTCATGACTCACCTAACTTGGAATACAAGCTGGACAACCATACAATTGCCAAGTACAGAAGATGTTCATCACGACTTCTCATCAACCTCTTCATCATGGGAGTTGAGCTGTTGACGGCTGCACCACACTCAGGAAAATAATTCCCGAGGATGCTTTGTACTACTCCATATCATTCTATTGAGAAATGGATGCACTTTGTGACAAGCCAAACTCTGTAAGGTGTATCAGGTACTCAATACAATTGTTGGACTGATGAACTGAGGATCATCGTCACTACTTCACATCAACTTCTTTTTGAAAGGGGTAGAGCTTTTCATAATGCACCACACTTGGATGAATGCTCACCATGGATGTCTTTTACTACTCGGACTCACTCGATTGTAAGAAGGGTGTGCTTCATGACTCACCTAACTTGGAATACAAGCTGGACAACCATACAATTGCCAAGTACAGAAGATGTTCATCACGACTTCTCATCAACCTCTTCATCATGGGAGTTGAGCTGTTGATGGCTGCACCATACTCCGGAAAATAATTCCCGAGGATGCTTGTACTACTCCTCATCATTCCATTGGGAAATGGATGCACTTTGTGACAAGCCAAACTCTGTAAGGTGTACGAGGTACTCAATACAATTGTTGGACTCATGAACTGAGGATCCTCGTCACTAATTCACATCAACTTCTTTTTCAAAGGAGTAGAGCTTTTCATAATGCACCACACTTTGATGAATGTTAACCATGGATGTCTTTTACTACTCGGACTCACTCCATTGTAAGAAGGGTGTGCTTCATGACTCACCTAACTCGAAATACAAGCTGGACAACCATACAATTGCCAAGTACAGAAGATGTTCATCACGACTTCTCATCAACCTCTTCATCATGGGAGTTGAGCTGTTGACGGCTGCACCACACTTGGGAAAATAATTCCCGAGGATGCCTTGTACTACTCCACATCATTCTATTGGGAAATGGATGCACTTTGTGACAAGCCAAACTCTGTAAGGTGTATCAGGTACTCAATACAATTGTTGGACTGATGAACTGAGGATCCTCGTCACTACTTCACATCAACTTCTTTTTCAAAGGAGTAGAGCTTTTCATAATGCACCACACTTGGATGAATGTTCACCATGAATGTCTTTTACTACTCGGACTCACTCCATTGTAAGAAGGGTGTGCTTCATGACTCACCTAACTCGGAATACAAGCTGGACAACCATACAATTGCCAAGTACAGAAGATGTTCATCATGGCTTCCCATCAACCTCTTCATCATGGGAGTTGAGCTGTTGACGGCTGCACCACTCAGGAAAATAATTCCTGAGGATGCCTTGTACTACTCCACAGCATTCTATTGAGAAATGGATACACTTTGTGACAAGCCAAACTCTGTAAGGTGTACTAGGTACTCAATACAATTGTTGGACTGATGAACCGAGGATCCTCGTCACTACTTCACATCAACTTCTTTTTCAAAGGAGTAGAGCTTTTCATAATGCACCACACTTGGATGAATGCTCACCATGGATGTCTTTTACTACTCGGACTCACTCCATTGTAAGAAGGGTGTGCTTCATGACTCACCTAACTTGGAATACAAGCTGGACAACCATACAATTGCCAAGTACAGAAGATGTTCATCACGACTTCTCATCAACCTCTTCATCATGGGAGTTGAGCTGTTGACGGCTGCACCACACTCAGGAAAATAATTCCCGAGGATGCTTTGTACTACTCCATATCATTCTATTGAGAAATGGATGCACTTTGTGACAAGCCAAACTCTGTAAGGTGTATCAGGTACTCAATACAATTGTTGGACTGATGAACTGAGGATCATCGTCACTACTTCACATCAACTTCTTTTTGAAAGGGGTAGAGCTTTTCATAATGCACCACACTTGGATGAATGCTCACCATGGATGTCTTTTACTACTCGGACTCACTCGATTGTAAGAAGGGTGTGCTTCATGACTCACCTAACTTGGAATACAAGCTGGACAACCATACAATTGCCAAGTACAGAAGATGTTCATCACGACTTCTCATCAACCTCTTCATCATGGGAGTTGGGCTGTTGACGGCTGCACCACACTCGGGAAAATAATTCCTGATGAGGATGCCTTGGAAGTGGACGGACTTTGTGACAAGCGAAACTCGGCAAGGTATACCAGCTACTCAATATAATTGATGGACTGATGAACTGAGGATCCTCGTCACTACTTCATATCAACTTCTTTATCAAAGGAGTAGAGCTTTTCATAATGCACCACACTAGGATGAATGCTCACCATGGATATCTTTTACTACTCGGACTCACTCCATTGTAAGAAGGGTGTGCTTCATGACTCACCTAACTCGGAATACAAGCTGGACAACCATACAATTGCCAAGTACAGAAGATGTTCATCATGGCTTCCCATCAACCTCTTCATCATGGGGATGCCTTGTACTACTCCACATCATTCTATTGGGAATGCATTACACTCTGATGAATGATCACGGAGGAAATATGTCTGCACATGCTTCAAGACAAGACAAGATCCTGCCAAGACGTTCGTCACTACATCATTAATTAACCCTGGGAATACACAAAATATATAGTTTGCTCTGTGAACAGGGTAAAGCCATAGGCTGCTAGAGTTTCTCAATCAATAATCCTTTATTTGCAACAAAATCACCTAATTAAAGTCCAATATTGACAAACTTAAAGTTATTCACTTTTGAATGAGGCATCAAATGAAAAAAAATATATTTAGTTTACTGAATTATTAGTTTACAAATTTCCAACTATTTGCGGCTAACAATAATTCAGTTCTTAGAGGGCAAATCGATCTCTTCAGTCATTAGAGGTACTAAAGCAACCAAGAATAAAAGTCTATGTTTGGAGATGCCCAAAATAGAAAAAGCAGGTTTTGGGGTTAAAATGAAACACAGATGAACATGTCAGAAAAGAATAATTTCTTTTAAGAGCATGGACAGCATTCTTGTATCGTTTACCATTTAAGATTCAATTTGACCAAACACCTTAAAAATTGTCTCACTAATTGACAGATTACAAAAATGAAAAATAAAATCAACATCACAGCCAAAGGCAAACAGTATTCACACATAAAACATTGGAACAACGGCAAAAAACACAGATGATATTAAAACTAAAAACAAACACAAGACACTCAAAGGTATAATATAGCTTTGGTAATGATAAAATCGAATTGTCCCAGTCTGAAAGATTACTCGTTATAGATGAAGCTATCTTCAAGAAAATTGTACATGAAGACCTCCAAAAATGCCATGGCTTATTTTGATTTCTAAAATCTATTAACCCCTTGAGCACGGTATTTTACGGGAGAAGTCGGGGTGTTGCAGCGGTTCTGGCAGCCAAATCAAACCGCTACAATGTGTTTGTGCAGTCAAGCATGACATACACAATAATCCAACAATGGATTGAAACTGCACAAATTAAACAGCGGCCAGTGGCGTCATCCGGCCTGGTGACACTTTTTTTGCACCCTATGGTGTCATCCTTACGCAAGGGGTTAAGCACACGTGCACATAAACAGAACAGCTTTTCACTACTTTCCTTTTACTCAAATGACAAATTGAGCTCAAATTTTTACAGATTTGTGCTTTCATGTGTACATGCATGTAAAATCGCAAAATATGAACAAGGCCTGCAACTGATCTTTCTGCACTACCTATGCTATACATGTATCATACCTTTCAGAAGAAATCAGTTATGATCACACACAAAAATAAGGTAATGTATGCCAAATGGTCTACATGTTTTGAATACACCAAAACAACATTGATGAACTAATACCTGGCTCTTGGGTGTGATTATCTTCAATTGCTGTTTGCTGCTTCTCCCAAATGGCCTGTTGTACCCTCTCGGAGCACATCACTACCTGAAGAAAAATAACAAGTACATGTTTATCATTTAACTCAGGATAATAAAATACATCTTATTTCATTCAGAGTAAGATTGAAATATAATATGAAAGAATTGTCAGATATTTACAACTTAAACAAAATTAGATTTCCAACTACAAAAATACTACTTGTAGCAAAGTTCTTGCAGGGCTTCACGAAATCATAAATTGTTACACATGTAGCATGTGAATAGCAGAATACACTGTGATAATGATTTAACAAGGACCCTAAAAGACCAAACCCATTTCTCATCTTACCTGCAGTTGCAGTGGGATGCCAGTTACAGCTGAGGTCATTTGATGGAGTATGCCACTTGATTGCATGGTAATGACAGGCTGACAGTCGCCTGCTTCATCACACATTTAACATTAAACTTCATTTCCCCTGAAATTAACGACACAGGAAGGAAATGGAACTTAGAATGGCAATCCACAGGAGATTTTTGGTAAAATTTATTAAATGGTCATTTTCTTTGAAATTTATTTGACTTCTTAAGAGAACCACAGGGAACCCTGCATGGCGAATCATTTGAAAAACTTGTTTTAATGCTTCAAACAAAAACCACGTACACAATATAACCTGCAATTCTTTAATATTATTCCTGGCTGTACAGGACTTTTACTGGAGGATCAACACTTCACATTATTCCAAATTTGCAGCTCCTTGGCTGGAAAGCATTAGTGCAAAGCCACATGAGGATATTCCCTTCTTGCATATACAGCCCAATTACTCTCATCAATTTCACTATACTTAACCCCTTGAGCACGGTATTTTACGAGAGACGTTGGGGTGTTGCAGCGGTTCTGGCAGCCAAATCAAACCGCTACAATGTGTTTGTGCAGTCAAGCATGACATACACAATAATCCAACAATGGATTGAAACTCCACAAACGGCGGTAAATGGCGTCATCCGGCCTGGTGGCACTTTTTTTTCGCCATATGGCGTCATCCGTACCCAAGTGGTTAAAGAGGATGGCGATTGCTGAGAGAAATCTTGAATCATTTTGTAGTTTTATGTAGATTAAGGTACATTACGATAAAACAGGCAATTATTTCTGCCGTGAAATAATTTTTTTTTTTAAGTTACTTTTCAGAGCTGGTTTTATTAAATCCCGTCTAGCCAGCTGGGTGCCATTTATATAAAAGTCCTCACTGGGGGCCCGCAAACAAATCGTATATATATGCCATCACAGCACAGTTCTGGCAGGTTGTTATATCCATGTCATGACATTTTTACAATATGCTTGCTGCTCCCAGTGACAATTAGATAAATGGCACCAGTGGGCTTGTAACTTTTTTACTATATCATGGCAGAATTTGCCTGTTTCATTGTAATTTGCCTTAACCCTAACCCCCTTGGATGCATGCAAAATCATATTTAAATTGATGAATTTAGCAATCAACATCCTCTTGCAAACTCCTCTTGAGCAAGTTTCTGTGCATAAGCAGCATGACATTTCTATTCAAATGGATTTCACCAAAGGAAAATAGGGGTTTCACACTACTCTGGACTTACCTGGCTAAATAATCACCCGGGTAGCAGTCCATTACCCAAGTAGAAACTAACCCGGAGAATCAGTTTCACACTACAAAATTAACCCCGCAATTCAGCTCGCACCTGGATAACTTTTAACGGCATTCACACCATGCGAATGTTTAACCAAATCTATTTGAAAGGGGATGCGCTTTGGACAAAATTAATTAGCCAGCCTTTAAAACAAGACGAAGCGCACCCACCCACCTGGGTTGAAGAAAACCCGGCGAGTATTCACACCACTGATGGTAACTCGGAGAATCGTCTCAAAGTCGTCATTAACCCCAAGATTGGTGGGTTAACCCACCTCGTGAACAGGGTTAGTTATTACCCGGGTTAAGTGGGATTTTGAGGCAGTTAACCCGAAGAATTTTTTAACCCTGAGAAGTGTAGTGTGAACACTCCATATTACCTGGGTAATCTCGGGGTTAAACTTTTTGTTAACCCTAACCCCCTAGACCCTTTTTGCTAGGAACGATCCTCAATCCTCCAAAATCCTCCGATTACCCTGCCCCAAAAAATGCATTCATCCTCAATCCTCCAAAATCCTCATGTGCTTTAAACACCGTTCATCCTCAATCCTCCAAAATCCTCTGCTTGAAACACCATTCATCCTCAATCCTCAAAAATCCTCTTTTTTTTGGAATACCATTCATCCTCAATCCTCCAAAATCCTCCTTGCTTGAAACACCATTCATCCTCAATCCTCCAAAATCCTCTTTTTTTAAATACCTTTTATCCTCAATCCTCCAAAATCCTCCAAAACTGCAAGGAGGATTTTTGAGGATTGAGGTGGGTTGGGGTTAAGCCCGCGATTACCCGGGTAACAGTATCGTGTGGAACGGCCAAGTAAGTCAGCAAGCATCTTATGGAATAAAAAGGGTAACAAATTATGCCCATGAGGAAACGTGAAGAACTGCCAACCCTTTTACAGCAAAAGCAATGAATTTAAAATGGCAATTGGCAAAAAGTATGATTATTCTATTAACTTTTTTCACAAATACACAAACGGTCATCTACATAAGATACGATCATCCTCATTTGCAATATTTTCAAATATCTTCAAGGATATGGAAAAATTGCACAGCTATGCCCTATTTTCAGGGTTGTTGATTTAAATCACTCGATTTAAATCATTGATTTATTTCACGATTTAAATCAATGGACATTTGTTTTTAAATCACTAATAGAAATCATGTTTTAATTTTTTGTTAAATTTCTTTATTTTAATGTAAAAACAATGTCTGTTTATTCAAACCTGACTTTCATTAACTTTATTAAAGTTAAAATTACTTTTACTCACTCTAAAGGGATGTAGGCCTATAAGGCCAGTTTCCTGAAACTGTACTACATTTATCTTGTGTACAATACAGTATTCATCTCTTACATGTACATGGGTTTAACTCAATGCATGTAATGCGCCTATCAATTGATTCCCCCTCCAAAAAACATTTTTCACAAATACACAAACGGTCATCTACATCAGATACGATCATCCTTATCTGCAATATTTTCAAATATCTTCAAGGATATGGAAAAATTGCACAGCTTTGCGCTATTTTATTAAAATAATTTGAGGAACACAGAAGCTGTGCAAAATTTGTACTGCGTAAATCCTACGTCATGCCGTAAGTTAAGCTTCTGAATCGAAATAACCTTGTTAAAACAACTCTGGCATCATAAGCTCTAATTGCACTACTCAATGGAGAGAACCCAGTGTGTTAAGATCCTTTGCTTAATGGGACTATGCAACTATAATACAAACTACTCCAAACCAGCAGGCCACATCAGTTTGGGGGTGGGGGTATCTCCAAAATCTGATTACGGGGACTGTTAGCTATTGCAGACTACATTTTTTGTTTTAAAGTTTTTTTTAATGTATTATCACCAATATATTGTCTTCAGAATTTACAAGAAAAAACACTGTCCGCAAATCCGCTGTTGCCATGGTAATGGCAGCCATATTGGATTTCATTAGAATTACTTAATCAAGTTTTATGGGAAAAGTAAAACATCTTTTTTACATACAATCAACTGTAATTTGAAGTTTAAAACATTATCTAAGTTAGTACAGAGCCCCTTTTCACAATATCTATAGGAGCACCCTATGACGTAACCTCAAAAAAAATTCTTAGCAATTTGCCTAGCAAACAGTCCCCTTAACTAATCATACTTTAACAGTGATATTTAAATTTTCAAAGTGAACAAAGAACAAAGACACTGACAATTTTGGAAACCGCCAACATAGAGCAAGACGGTTTAGTTGGTAGAGCACCGGTACGGCATTCCGGAGGTTGCAGGTTCAAATCCCGCTCCTGCCAGTTTTCCTTGTTCACTTTGATTGAAAATGTATTTAAATTTTACATAGTCAGTTCCCTTGTGGTTTGTTTGACGAGTGGTATTTAATTGCATTTTTAAAATAAAACTTCGACGTCGACAAATTGTCGACAAAAGCAAGTTCTGAGTCGGGTAAATAAATCACGCATTGACTACTGTAAAACCTTTCTGTTTATATTACTGAAACGCGTTCGTGAAGTCCGATTTCTCACCTTTCTCATTTACTATAATAATTGTTGAATATAAAACATTGCATTCCTGGCCATTTTGACGTTCATATTTTAAGGTAAAATAAATGTATTATTTAAAACAATAAACATTGTTCTGCTGCAAGCCCGGATCCCGTTCTTACAATGTAGCAATGTTTTAATTTGGAAATATTACGTGTCATGAAGCAAGGGCCGGCCATGCACAGTCATGACCGGAAAATCCCCACGCTATTATTATTATTAGAACAGCTCGCACAAAAATCGGTGCGGTTTGGACTGATCAAAAACACCAAATGCCATTGCATTCACGGACGCTACAGATCGTAACGATGACATTACGATCGGGACCCGGAATTTTTCGACCACATACCATGGAGAAATAGAAGGAACATACACATTGCGTCATTTGCTGACCACAATCAGTTTTATTTTAGCTGGCAAAACCCGATCCACGATCCTACAATGTACACCCTACATGCAGCTCCAGCTCACGTTTGGCGCGGCGTGCAGACCACAGACTGTGTACGTGTGTGCGTGCCGTGCCCGCCCACGTGTATGCGTTATGCATTATGCATGTTCGTTATCAGCCAATAGTAGGGCAATTGCGTGCACAACAGTTACATCATTGACCTTATATGGAACTTAAGGGCGTGGTTACTGGATGATTGGCACGCATAATACAGCAACCACGAATATAATGTAGTGAGAATTTGGCAAAATCACCCCACTTCCAAACGCTGAACACACGATTCCTTCCTCCATGATTGAGTCGAGTGTACATATGTCTCGGATCGGTAATATTTTTGCGGCACAAGTTAAAAAAAATCCTCTCTTAGTTTTTTGTTTCACGATTACATTGTTTTTATTTTAGTGCTTACAAAATTCATACTATATTATGTGGAAATGGAGCATACATGTACATGCAACAAAATATGCATTCATTCTTTATATCGTGTGGAAATAAAACACTTGCTTGGAAAGGTTCAATTTGATTTTTTGGGCGGGGGTGGTCTTTTTTATGTTTTGGTTTTGATGGGGTTATTTGTTTGTTTACGATATGTATCGCGACTGAACTGAGTATCATGAAAAAGTGGTATCGTGTGTAACACCCCTAATTAATGATATAGGTTTTTATTCAGTTTGCTTGACTTTTACAACTAATAACTACATTTAGCTATCATTGTAATTGAGAAAAAATCAATCGAACTCTGTAAACAATGGTCGCGACCTGAAGTTGTTTTGCAACTTGACAACTAGCCAAGGATGGCGCGGTACGTGATGGGGATCATGTTGCAACTAACTTGGTCCATTGACGCGACGTGCGTTGAACTCAATTTCTGTTTCGTGTAGTGAAAGATAGGTCAAGAAAATAGTGGTGTCCGGGGAAACTCACGAGCTAAATACACCGCATGTAAGTCGGCGTTTTTGGACAAGAAAGCACATCATAACACATGGGTTGTTAATACATACTAGAACATTATAGTAAGCTAGGTCTCACATTAGTTTTTGTGACCAAAAATCAGCGTTTTATCGCACTCAAATTGCGTGCAATGTTGTTTTTTTTTGTTTTTTTCGACAATGAGTCATCTGTGTCGATATGTCGGAAAACTGCCATTGTCGCCAACATTGTCGACAAAAGGCCTGTCGACAACAGCCCTATTAGAAAGTATCAAAAAGAACTTCAGGGACAGACATGTAGCTACATGTGTTGGAGGATGGGTTCAGGACTGTAGAGCCTTGGCACCATTACTTTACATGGAGCTATGATGCCCTAATTTGTCCAAGTCCAAAGAATGTGCCACAGGTATACTGCAGTGTTGAGGACACTTCCTAGTAAAAATGCCTAAGGGGTAAGGGTTTTAATTAAAGCATCAGTGGAGACTGCATTACATCAGTTGCGAGTGAAGGTACATAAAGGAAAATCAATGTGAGAGAGTTCTGAGTTCTGAACAAAAACTACAACCCACAACCTTTTTTTTGGTGAACTAGGCCCCCAATTAGAAAGACCATAAGAAAAATAGAAAAAAAATGGGAAATTTAAGCAAAATTTAAAGGTTAGTCAACACAATACAAAGCACCATTAACGAAAATATGTCACTCACTCACTCATTCATTACCGAGATTACCATATCTCCCGTGTCAATTACGTTTGATGTCACAGGTCTGAGGACTAATTACCTTTTTGGTTTCATGTATTCTCTGTCCATCTTGTTATTCCAGATCCCATTCACTCACCTGTTGAAAACTGGCTTGCATCTCCATCCCGTCACACCTTGTTTTTTTTATTCTGCAAGCAAGGGAAGAAAAAGTGAAAAGTCAGCTTATCTCTACAAATAAAAAGACTGGATTAATCTTGATTCAAGATGTTATTTCCATGAGCACCAGCAGGACAGTAGAAATGGTGAAATTCAAGGCTCTTTTTGAGGCATATCAGGTTGAATTTAATATAGGCGACGAGGCATACACATAAGATGCATTCAGTGATTGGTCAAAAGGGCAGGACAGTTTCTCGCTCTAACGAGTAAATCCTAACATTATAAAAGAAAGTCAAGGGTGTTCCCAGGATACTGACTAGACAGCTCAGTTATCTGCACAACTACCACATAGAATCTCGGCAAAGTGGTTTGTTGTGGACACAAAAATGGGCAAAACAAAGCATGCAAAAATACACACTATCACTTACACCCCACAAGAAAGCAGTGAGCATTGACTATGTATGACCGTGAGGGTGGGTTAGCCCCAAGACAAGTGTGGCAAGATAACTTGCTGTGCTGTATCCTTAGCCTCAGCCTCAGCCACATAACCAACCATTGGGTGGAGCCTGTGCGTTAGCTGTGCATGGAGTCCAAATTTAAACATGGTCCGAAGTTTTTGCACGGTGAAGAATACTACAGAGAATTTTGGGCAATACACCATCCAAAGTAACTAACTTAAACTCTTGAAAGTGAACAAATAAACTGGCAGGAGCGGGATTCAAACCTGCGACCTCCGGGTTACCGTACCGGTGCTCTACCAACTGAGCTATCTTGCCCTCTGTTGGTGGTCTCCCAAATTGTCAGTATCTTTGTTTGGGTGGGCACTAGTCAGAAGTCATAAACCCAGAATGCTGACTTTTTAACTTATAATTCATCAAACAATCCATAAGGGAAACTGACTAGGTAAATTTGACTAGCGCCCACCCAAACAAAGATACTGACAATTTGGGAGACCGCGAACAGAGGGCAAGATAGCTCAGTTGGTAGAGCGCTAGTACGGTAACCCGGAGGTCGCAGGTTCAAATCCCGCTCCTGCCAGTTTCTTTGTTCACTTTGAAAATGTATTCAAATTTACCTAGTCAGGTTTCCCTTGTTGATTGTTTGATGAATTAAACGGATGATGGCCTTAGCCACAGTTTGAAAAAGACCACCTGGCTGTACAGCCCCAATCCGGGCATACGAGCACCCCATCAATAACAGCCCAACACAAGGGGTTAAAAAGAGAAGTACGGTTCTTATGGTTGTACCTCCCGGTTCTTCTAAGAACTTTACTTCTCTTGTTGAGTTATGTACTTCACATGATTTAATTCACACACAAAAATGTCTGTCGAGAAGTCAAAATTTGTGACTAAATATCTCATAAAACTAAATGTGCACCAGGGGAGCCGAGGTACTACAAATCACACCAAAAGGCAAAAACAGGCTGAAACTGTTCCATATTGTTTGTCTGAATTTAAGTGAGCTGCACAGGCTCTACCCATGGCTGCAGTACAGCAAGTATTTAGTTTTCTGTGTTAGATGGACTTGGCACAGTGTATGGTCACTCAAAGTGTTCTCATTTTTTATGGATTTTGCTGACATAAATCTTGAAATAACAGGTTGTGCCAGTGCCCAAATGTTTAGACAGTTATCAAGAGGGTTGGTTATTTTGCAAAATTTTGCTGTTCCTGACCGATTTCGGTTGGGTGGTTTAAAGCCTTAAGGCTTCTTTCTGCACTGATAGCCCAGTCTACAACCACCACTTACACCCCCACATGAAAGCAATGAGCATGATTGACAATGCATGACAGTGAGGCTGGTAGCCCCACTATATATCAAGTGTGGCATTATGAATATGATAAATTTGGTTAAGAAACGACATCAAACTTAAGGTTACATAATTCAAAGGCGATCTTACCTGTGCGACGTTACTTCTAAAACATGATGTGAGCAATGTGGGCAAACAAAACACTGGCTACACACCTTGGGCTTACAGCGCGGCGAGTATCCAGGCCACACTCATGGCTATGGGGCTGCCGAGCGCAATCTGGAGTTTTGCACAAGTTTATTAATTGTACTCCCTCCTGAGTTCATATCCCTATCATTCAAAGGAAAATTAGCTCAGGAGGGAGTACAATAAACTTGCGCAAAACTCCAGATTGCGCTCGACAGGGCTATCTACCATTAGGGAGTTCGGTGGGTTTTGCATTTTTTTTACCCAATCACAACAAATATGGTATCAATGGAAAATTTGTTTAAAGAGAAATTCATTGGTGTCTGAATCAGCTTCATATTTGAAACTTTAATGGAGTTATGCCATTTTTTACATGAAAATTTCACCACATCCTGTCTGTACATCTTGACTCTTCACCACTCTCCTAATATGAACTTCCTGCTTGGCCTTGGATGTGCATGGCGCTGGAAAATCCTGTGTCGCCATTTCTCGCCAGCATTAAACAGCAATTTTATATATCAATTTTTTCCATTTATAATGGTTTGAGATGGTGTCTCAAACTCCTTTACTGCTAAAATCCATAATTTTCCTAACAAATTCAGAAGAAAATTTTCCTTTTTGTGGGTACAACTTCAACGGAATTTAGCAACGGTATCTCTCCACCAAATGCACCGAATAAGGTATCAATGGATAGTGGGTTTCATAAACTGCAAGATGAGGTCTTTTAAAGGTCATAGGTCAAAGGGGAAAGGCCATACAGGCACTTTTATGACGTCCTTCCAGTACGTCATTAAGCAAGATGGCCGCTCCCTGAAGCAGCTCACAGAAACAGCTCCAAAGATTTTGGAGAACCCAGCTAACAATTTTACGTTGTGACAACGTTGCCACATGGTCACGTTTTCGTTGCGGCAACGTTAGGAAATTGACGTTGCCGCAACGGAAAAATGTCGACTCCCATACGCGTTGCCACAACGTTATCACGCAACGTTAGGAGAACGTTGCTGCAACGTAAAAGAAACGTTTACCGGTACTTGATTACAACCTTGACGGCACGTTAATACGACCTAATCGGCACCTAACAGCAACGTATATGCACGTTTCTACAACCTTATGGAGACGTGATTACAACTTGATTATCACGTTACAGCAACCTTATTATAAGGGACGTTTCTACAACCATTTACAAACGTTATTGCAACCTTGTGGGCACATCTCTGCAACTTTGTTGGAACCTAAAAGCAACTTTATGGGACGTAATTGCAACTTTATTGGGAACGTCACTGCAACCTAATTGGCACGTCACTGCAACGTTTTGGGCACGTCACAGCAACTTTATGGGACGTAATTGCAACTTTATTGGGGACGTAATTGCAACTTTACTGGGGACGTCACTGCAACCTAATTGGCACGTCACTGCAACTTTTTGGGCACGTCACTGCAACTTTGTTGGAACGTAATAGCAACTTTATGGGACGCAATTGCAATTTTATTGGGCACGTCACTGCAACTTAATAATTGGCACATCACTGCAACTTTATGGCACACTATGCAACTCTGTGGACACGTTCCTGTAACATAATAGGGATATTTGAAGTTAATTTCTGCAAACGATAACAAATCAAATACATGTACATGTAAACGGAATTAATGTCATTCTAATTTTATTACAAAGAATGTTGGAAATGATACAAACAAGTCAACTTTTCTTGAAAATGACAGCACGCAAGATGTCATGATTTCTCAGGATGCTTGAGACTATTATTCACTTACAATCAAGAAACATATTTCATAATAATTTGGGAGTTTTAATGTTGATGTTTGCAAATGTATATTGCATTCAAGAAAAGAAGTAAGTTCGTAATATGACCTGACCTAAAGGCCATGCAGGTCATACCCTAGGCTGCAAGAGCAAAAACAAACGAATTAGATATCGGAAATATTCGCTTCAAAATTCACCGGAGTTATTTTCTCCCTTTTCGTAGCGCATGCGGGAATCATTTCCGTGACATAACAAATTTGCGTTTACTTTGGCTTTCTTGCAATAATATGAACTTGTCTTTAACTGAACGAATAATAGTGTGATGGAGTGTGTATAGTGTTGACAAATATGTTACGGGTCTGGCCAAAGGCAATTGCGACGGGCCCCTTACCGGTTTTCAACATCTATGAAAGTCCCCCATCACACCATTACCCTCATAATAAATACCTTTTTGATAAAAAGATAAAAAGTCGACAAGTTGAAAAAAGTTAAACCATTTCGTTCTTTCAAATCAAATTAATTCAAGTGACATACACAATGGTAAAAAAATACATTGAAGCAAAATTATACAGTAGTTTCAGTTTGAACGTCGACAGGCTATATAGGGAGGTGAGTTTTAAATCTAACAAACAAACAATTACAACGTAAATAAGGTACACATTATTTTGAAGCCGTCCTCTGCCACTGACAATCTATATAAAACGTTTTTACATGATCGTTTTATGTTGCTACAGGGTTTATGAAACTTGTACATGTAATTTCTTTTCGTGAAGGTATACATCGGTTTTCAGTAAATTGCGAAAATTAAAGTTAAATCAGACGCATTTTTAATTGGGAAACCACAAAATGGCGTCTCGTAACTTTCATAAATTTAATGTAAAAGAGTGAAAAACTCACTCTCCAAAAGAGTGAATCCATTCTCAAACCACTCCAAAAGCGTGAATCTCTTATAAAAACCACTCGAAAAGAGTGAAATTTCAACTCTTTTTAGAGTTGTCCCTTATATGGCTTCTCGAAAAAGTGGAAATTTCACTCTTTTCGAGTGGTTTTCACTCTTTTCGAGTGGTTTTTACAAGAGATAAATTCACTCTTTTGGAGTGGTTTGAGAAGGGACTCACTCTTTTGTAGAGTGAGTTTTTCACTCTTTTACATTAAGAGATTGTTCAATGTGTTTTAAGAGTTAGGCTCTTTTCACAGACCGTTTAATAAGAAATTCCAATACATCCAGATTTAGAAGTGCAGGTCCACTCATCGGCAAGGTTGTAAACATGGCACGTCCCTCATCATGACGCGATTCTGATAAACAAATAACAGGAAAAAAATGTATCAGATAATTATTATGCCTGACCGATGGTGCACTAATTCTCTAAACTATTCCAAAACCAAGCCCTTCTCAGAGGCTGACAAAAGCCAAAAATCGGTAAAAGGTTTTTTGTCGATAAAACAAAATATACCGGAACCAATTGAAAATTTTTGGGGCAAAATGAATTTTTTTTTAGAGCATGGTCAAGCATCTTTATTCAACACACGACTGGAAAAAGAACACTTAATCACTTTACTCATTCCAAAAACCGTGTGCCTTTTACACTTTTTAAAAGTTATTTTCATCCTCTTAACAGGAATACAGATGTGATCGAAAAGTCAGTAGACAAGCAGTTCAAACATGTCACAGCCTGCCACTCATTGCACTCAGATGAAACATAACTGCAGTGTGGGGACAAATTACAAAACATTATGAGCAATTTTAAGATTAATATACCAATAGAAATTGAAAACAAGGGAACACGGTTTGTTGTTGTCCACATGGTCTTGAAGGAAACATTTTAAAAGAACTTTACAAAAGGCTGTTACAAAAAGTTAGGGCAATTCTTCTTTCATCTCTTAGCAAGGCTGACCTAGCCACGAACCTTACCCAATCACACACAGTTCTAATATTTAATGCGGTCACTACACGCCAAACACTTGAGCTATAACCGGAACGTCAAATTTCCGTGTACTTAGACATTCCAGCGAAATCTAGAGGACCGTGTTTACGCTGGAATGATTTGGTGTCTGAACTTTTGGCCAGGCCCTGTGACTCAATGGTACGCAGGTAGCCATGACAACGACCTCGTTAATGTACAAACCATATGGTGAAGGCTTTATTTGGGGGGAAATTATCTTAATAGTTAACTGTATTATTTTGCAGTTAAATTTGCAGTAGGGCTACTTTCCTTTGAGAAATCAAATTACAAGATACCGACACGTACACCAGCTAACTCTTTCATGTTGTCAAAGCTAGTGTGGTTTGACCATTGCTTAATTGGAATCAAAATGGTACTGGTAGGCTACACTACAAAGGTATTCTCGGTTTTTAAACACTGTCAGAATTTTTTTCCATTTTGCTAATAAATCATATAAGATTCTTCCATGCACAGCTATAAAAACTAGCCAACAATTTTTTGTTAAAACCCTATAGCAGTCCCAATCCTCCAATTTTAATAGGATTTTACATGCACCCTATAGGGGTTAGTGCGAATCTGCCAGCATAGATCCGTATCATACTCAGTTTCCTTTGGGCATGTTGGGAAAAATACGACTTTTTCCAACTAAACAAGACTTAGAACGTTAGGGCCTACATGAACCTAATTTGTATTGTTTCCTCTATAAATGCTCAAAATAACAAACTAGCCCATCCACCTAATTGATTTGTACTCACAATTGATTCACAAATCTGAATCGACGAAACATTTTCAGTATCAACTAAAAACAAAGACTGTCCTTTCGTAAATTACGTTCGGAAAGTTGCCAGTATATTTAGTGATTTGCTTGAAAAAGTTTTACATGTATATATACGTAAGAATACTGAAAAATCGTATTCCCGAAATTACACGAGAGAATGTCACTGATAATTTTAAGATTTATAGAAAATATACAATTCCTACCTTCTGAAGAAATGCTGCTCTGAAAAGCTACCGTATACTATTAGTACGTGTGGAGCCTGACTCAGCCGGGCATCAACTGGAGGGCGACCGTTAATAGTGGCTGCTTGCTCCCGCTCGCTCGGTAACTGAGCACCGCGATTCAAATGATGCGGAATTCGGTGCCGCGCATGCGCCGTGGTATTAGTTTTCTCTGAGAACGGGCAAATTTATGTAAGTTGGTACGCTCCATACAGTGCCGGAACACGATGCATGGATGCAGGTACAAGGATAGGCGGAAAAGATATGTCTAAGAATCACAACATAACAGCAACTTTTTGAAAATACCATACCACACTTTCAAAACGTGATTTGCGAGTTAACAACAACGTTAAGATAAAACCTTCGTACGATGTCATCACTACGTCACGTATTGCAACATCAATACAACGTTGTGAAAACACCGAAATACAATGTTACCACAACGTCATTATAACAACATCAGAGCAATGTTGTGAAAATACTTAAGTATAACGCCGTAACAACGTGATTATTACAACTTAATGGCAACATTTATTAAATAACCTACACACGACTTAAGTACAACGTTAGGTAATACAACCACACCGCAACGTTGTGAAAATATTTAACTACAACGTCATGGCAACGTTAAATTAACAGCATAAACACAACGTTATAAAAACACCGAGATACAACGTTACTGCAACGTCATGATTACAACATTGTAGCAACTTTGTGAAAATACTTAACTGCAACATTATTACAACGTTATTATCACAACTTAATTACAACGTTTATGAAATAACCTCCATACAACTTTATCACAACGTCATAATTACAACCACAGAGTAACGTCGTGAATATACTTAACTACAACGTCAAGACAACGTGATATTGACAATTTAATGACAACGTTATGAAAAACCTTCATACAACGTTAATGCAACGTGATATGATAACTTTTATACGACGTTGTCAAAATAACCAATATACAACATTTTTACAACCAATAAATGAACGGTCAAATGTTGTAGCAAAGTTGCTTTAACGTCCTCGTGAAACGTTACCAAATGACAACCTTTTCACAACTTTGCAAAACGTTGTGGCAACGTTATGTGTTAGCTGGGAAGTGTGTCGAATTGGAAGGTAAATTTCACAATGTTAAACTTATAATTTTGTACCTTATTAGCCATCATTTGAGAAAAACATCCTCCATATCTTCAGAAATCATTTTAAAGTCGAATTTGAGCAACAGGAACTATTTTTAGAAATGCGAAATTTTCTGTAATTTTTCATGCGCTTCCAGATACATTCGGCGTTTCTTCGTTTTACGCTGAACTCACTACTACCATAATAATGCCTGGTTGAGAAGTCACAATGATCAAAAGCCAGTGGGAAGGAAAAAGGAGCAAAAATTGCTCCTTTTTCCTTCCCACAATCCTTTTTTACCATTGTGACGTCTCAACCTGGCAGTATTTGCGATAATTGCTTATGAGCATGGTCTAGGTAGGGTATAGGCATGGAGGTAGGAAATAGGCATGGAGGATTCCTTCCTCTAGGAAGTCCAATCTGTCATGAGCCTGAGGTACGCCTAGTCCGTGTAACTTGGATCCTTTATCGCCTTTTTTAACATTTGGACATGATCTGGCGATAGTAGGGTTCAAGTACGTGTACGACGATTTTCTATTCATCAATTAAATTTACGTCTAAAACGTACAAAAACATCCGAATTCAACATTACAACGGCCACCAAAATACTAGATACGCCACCTTCGGAACAAGTGGAGTTCCATGATCAGATGAAGGTACCAAGGTTTACTTACTATCCAAATAGAAATTTACCGTTTAATTCCCAGAGACACCCGCAGAACATGTCTTTTCGCTGTCTTGGAGTTCAAATCGTGACCCCTCGACCTTGCATGACGTCACCCTGATGCGCAGCATGCACCGCGCGACAACCTGTTTATGCCGGCAACTGTTTCGTGAGTGGTACGGTCGCGGTACGTGTTCGTGTGTAGATACATGTAGTATATTGATTCAAGGTTGCACGCGCGTCATGGGGGGGGGGAAACTTCCTCACGAAACAGTCGCCGGCATAAACAGCTTGTCGCGCGGTGCATGCGGCCGCTGCGCATCAGGTTGACGTCATGCAAGGTCGAGGGGTCACGAACTCCAAGACAGCGAAAAGACATGTTCTGCTGGTGTCTCTGGGTATTAAACGGTAAATTTCACTTATTATTTGGATGGTAAGTAAACCTTGGTACCTTCATCTGATCATGGAACTCCACTTGTTCCGAAGGTGGCGTATCTACTATCTAGAATTTTGGTGGCCGTTGAATTCGGAGTAAGGTTGAATTCGGATGTTTTTGTTGGGATTTTAGACGCATTTAATTAATGAATAGAAAATCGTCGTACACGTACTTGGACCCTAGTACTATCGCCAGATCATGTCCAAATGTTTAAAAAGGCGATATGAAGGGTCCAAGTTACTCGGACTACCTTTGTAGTAGGCCTAGCATTTTGTAGCAAGCATTAATTTTTAAGCAAGTTAAAAAATAAAAAATAGTACAATAAATTTAAAAACATGACCCCTGCCTGAAGAATATTGCCCTTGGACTTACCAACTCGTATAGATTGGCAAGCATTCAAATTAGTGGCAAAAATAATCATGCCTTGTCAATTGGCGCGTAATGCTAGCTATGCTACGTACCTTCCCGGTTGTTGTTGTTGTTGTTGATGTAGACAGGTTGGCGCGTACGGCAAATTTATGCCCTTTGCGCCATTAGCGAATAAGTGACGCTACCACATTTAGAAAATATTCGCGTAGAAATTATACGCTGTAATAGGCATCGTGGTCGGTTGTAGTGACTCTGTGGGCTAATCGAAAAACAGAAAGAGTCGATACTACGAAAACGTTGGAGGAATTAGTCCTAGAACAAACAAACAGGTAAATGGTAGGGAGAAGAAGTGCTCATGATCCTCCAGACACAAAGCGTCACAAGGTGTACTGCAAGGCCGGACCGTGTGCCGTGCAATTTAAGGGCCCGGGCCCCGCTCGGGTGATTCGCAGGTCCGCAACACCTTCAGGTGATGATGAGTGACACTATGTCCAGCCAACCATTTACACTTACTCCTCCCTAAAACTGGTGCAACATCAGAAAATCAACGAGGTGTATCGGGAATTATAATTTATATATTGATATTACAGTTATGGACATACTTAATGATGTGGTGGTAGTTTTGTTTGGGTTCAAGGAGCTGTTGGAGTGTAATTATTTGAGTGTTGGTGAGGCTGAGTGACTTTATGAGGATTTTCCTTTGGTTGTTATATTTGCTGCAGTTCAAAAGAAAGTGTTTAACATCCTCGGTGCATAAGCATACTTCACATAACCCATTTGGGTGTTTGCCAATTTTATAAAGGTAGTTATTCAAACCTTTGCATATGCCAAGTCGCAATCTGTGTAAGATTACTTCTTGGGAGCGTTTCATACCCCAGCTTGAGAAAAGGAAGGGAGCCTTGTATTTCATATTATTAGTCAGATTATTATTGGGGATGAGTTTGGTCCATTTTTCTTTCAGTTGATCTTTGAGAATGTGTTTAACTTCATTGTCTAGTAGGGGTATGTTATGGTCGATATTGGTTTTATATGTGGCTGACTTAGCAATTTCATCAGCTCTTTCATTTCCGTTTATCCCACAGTGTCCAGGGAGCCATTCAAAACCAACTGTATTGCCTTGGTGCTTGATATTATTTATGGTATGCCGGATATCGCAGACAATTTTATGTTGCGGAAAGGGTTTGGATATGGATTGGAGGGCACTGAGACAATCACTGAAAATACAGGTATACAAAGGTTTGACATCTTCAACCCATTCTAATGCGAGGAGAATTGCGAAAAGTTCTGCTGTAAAAATAGATATACCATTATTGAGGCGGGATGCTTTACTGTATTTAAGTTGGGGGATATAAATGCCACATCCGACCGTGTCAAGGGTGGGATTGTAGGAACCATCAGTATATATGTGAAGTGAATTAATCCAGGTTGTTTTAATGATTTCTACGCTAATATTTCTTTTATCGTAGGTATTGGTAGCATCTGCCACTCGAGAGAGGATTTCGGTGGAAATAAAAGGCTTGCTATAATGCCAAAATGGGAAAGGATCATTGAGGGGGAAAATTGTATACGGGAATTGAGAGATCCTGGCTTCAAAAGGGGTTTTGTGAGTAGCAGAAGTCCATTTATCAGCAAAGTAGTGCTTTTGCCAGTTATCAAGATTAATATAATCATTTGGATGAGATTTGTGAGCATTTATTTTAATTCCGTATAGATTGCATAAGAGCTGTCTTCTTAGCGCCAGAGGTGGGTCTCCACATTCAGTTTGCAGTCTAAAAAGTGGAGTACTTTGAATAGCTCCTGTACAAATTTTGAGAGCTTGATATTGGATGCTGTCAAGTTTTTGCTTAATAGTTAGGGATGCCGAGTCAAAGGCTTCACATCCATACTCTAAGATAGGTTTGATTAAAGCACTATAGAGCTGATAAAGTGTTTTGCAATCAGCCCCCCAGGAAATACCGCAGATGCATCTGAGGATGTTAAGTCTCTTTTTACATTTGATGATGATACTGTCTATGTGTTTATTCCATGTTAACCCACTGTCAAAAATGACTCCCAAGAATTTGGCCGATGACACAGTCTGCAATCTATGGTTTTTGATGTGTAAGGAGATATCAAAGTGTTTTTTGTTGGTGAAAAAAACCGCAATTGTTTTGGGGATGGACAACTTGAAACCCCATTTGTCACACCACAAATTAATATTGTTAAGGTTTTGTTGAATTTTCTTTTCCAGGTAAGATGTGTTCCTGTTGGATTTCCAGATGGCGATATCATCTGCATATTGCGAGACATTAGCATCAACCACGTGATGGGAGAGATCATTGACAGCAACGTTAAAGAGAAGAGGACTGATAACACTGCCCTGTGGAACACCATTTTCCATAATTCTTTCTTTAGAAAGAAAGTTATTGATTCTGACTTGAATTTTTCTATCTGTAAGGAAATTATCAATCCATTTTATTATCCGACCATAGATACCCATAGAGTGTAATTTAATAACGATACCTTTGCGCCAGAGCATATCATAAGCTTTTTCAATATCAAGGAAAATGGCAAGGGTGCTTTCTTTATTACTCCGGGCTTTATTGATTGAAGATTCCAAATTGATGATATGATCTTTGGTACTTCTTCCTTTTCGGAAGCCACTCTGATGGTTGGATAACAGGTTGTGGGTTTCTAGATACCAGAGTAGTCGAGAGTTAACCATACGTTCCATAATTTTACAGAAGGTAGATGTGAGGGCAATTGGTCTATATGATAGGGGGTTGGTGGAATCTTTCCCGGGTTTAAGGAAAGGAATAAGGATAGCATCCTTCCATTGTTTGGGGCATTGTGAGGTATACCATATCATGTTAAAGATAATAAGTAGATAGTTACGAATTTTCATAGGAAGATGTTTAATTATGGCATTACTTATTCCATCTTTACCAGGAGAGGTGCATTTAGAAGAATCAATTGCCTGATTTATTTCTTCTAGAGTAAAAGGTTCATTAATTACACTGTCATTGTTACTATCAATGCAAAAATCATTTTCTGCTTTATTTTTGATGGGGATAAATGAAGGGCTGTAATTGTTTGTACTGCTAACTTTTGCATAGCTCTCGGCGAAAGCTTCAGCCTTATCTTTGTCAGTAATGGCATCTGTGCCTTTGTGGTTAAGAACAGGGATGCTATTTGTAATTCGAGTTTTTTCTATTCTTTTAATTTTATTCCAAATAATTTTGGTGTTGGTTTTGGGATTTATTTCGTTGCAAAAACTTTCCCAGTCTTTTCTTTTGGCATTTTTAATCGTCTTCCTGGCAATGGCACACGCCCTTTTATACTCTATAAGGTCTGTGGGAAGACGAGTTTTTCTAAGGATTTTTAAAGCATTTTTCTTATTATCTATTGCCTGTTTGCACTCATCATTCCACCAGGAAGTAGGGGTTTTATGATAATTAGGATTGGTTTTGGGAATTGAACAGTTCATGGCTGATTCAAGCTCATTGATAAAATTGTTATAAGTTTCATCAATGTTATCTGAAACATTGGGTTCGGATATATTCTGATTGCATGCAACTTGAAATTTATTCCAGTCTGCTTTTTTAATGGACCATTTAGGTGTGAGATTGCCTTTGTTTTTATAAAAGGAATGGTTATAATCGATAATAATAGGGAAGTGATCACTTCCCCAAGAATCATCCAGAACTGTCCAGTTACATTTAGCAGCTATATTAGGTGATACAAAGGTGACATCGATACAAGAGAAGGTACCATGAGATGTATCAACTCTTGTACCCTCACCAGAATTAATACAGACCATATCAAATTCAGTGTTAATATCATCGATTATTTTGCCGTTATGATCAAGTTTGGAGCTGCCCCATATGGGGTTATGACCATTTAAGTCTCCACAAATTATGCAAGGTTTATCAGTTTTATTAAAGATCTCTCTCAGAGAACTATCAGATAAGGTGTTACAGGGGTTATATATATTAATGATGTTAATTTTATTTTTGTGGATATCGAACAATTCACCAATTTGATACTCAATGGGAGTGTCATCAGAACCCTGTATGTATTTAAAGGCTAGACCACGTTTAACAATGAATGCACAGCCTCCTCCCCTTTTTTTAGTTCCTGTGTTCTGTCTGTCGTGACGGTAAATGTCGTATCCAGGTAGGGAAAAACTTTTCCCTTCTTTAAGCCAGGTTTCCTGGATACATATAAGATCTGATTTTTTAGTCCAGGAGCAATTATTAATATAGGATTTAAATTCGTTACTATGAGCTGACAGAGACTGGGCATTCCATTGCACAATTAGTACCATAATGAGAAATATCATTAAGTTTTGTTTGGTTTTCCTTTAGTCGTTTGATGAGAGCTGGTCGGAGTGCGGGTTTCCAGCGAGTCTGTGTTTGATTGGGTCGAATGTGTATTAGCTTTGTTTTGGGTTGATTTTCGACCCGAGCTGTTCCTTGTGTTGGCACGTGTGGGAGTTCTTTGTTTCCCTTGCGCATCTTTGGTCTGTGTTGGAGGGTTGTCAGCGTGTATGATGTGGTTAATAAGTTCCTTGATTGCCACATGTCTTTCCTCTTTGTTTTTGAGAGAGTCCCATATTTGTAGCGTGCCAGTGAGAAGTTCAGTTAGATATTGTTCATTCCATATACATTGTGTGTATTCAGTTTGTGTTGCTTCGGTTGTGTTAGTCTGCGTGCTTGCGTCTTTGGAGATTTTGCGGGGTTTTGTCACAGTGATTGGCGGTGGCATCTCTGTTGTGTTTCCCATTGTGGCATTTGTGTTTGGACGCAGCAGATATTCTTTGTTCTTATTGTTTGTTGTAGATTGTGTCATGGCGGGTGAAACAGTCATCCATGGTTGCGCTAGCGAGGGTGTTGATTGGGTTGGACGGATTGAGATGTCCGCATTTATTGCTTTGGCAGCGTCTGCATATGAGATGTTGTAGGTGACTCTGAAGCTTTGGATTTTTCGTTCATGCTTCATAGTACTGCACCCTCCGTATGCAGATGAATGGCTTTCTCCACATCTACAACACCTGATATTATCCCTTTGGTTGCATTGTTCGAATGAGTGGGGCCCCCCGCATCGTACACATCGTGTATAACTTCTACAGTTGGTGGCGGTATGGCCAAGTCTCTGGCAGTTGAAACATCTAATCACTGGTGGAATAAATGGTTTCACTGTAAATTGTTCGTATCCTAGTTGCATGTTGGTGGGTGGGTTTGGAGTATTAAAGGTCAAACAGACAGATAAGCTTTTTTCAAGTTTTCCGTCTCGCTTTCTCATAAGGCGCTTGACCTCGATGACTCCGTGTTTCTTAACTGCATTCATTATTTCATCATCAGTAATGTCAGTTTCCACTCCATATATGACACCTTTGCTTTGAGTTTCGGACTTGGCATATTCTGTTGTTACTGCCCATTGATCAAGTTGACTGATAGATTTGAGTTGTCTTGCTTGTGCTGGAGTGTGGCATCTCACAGTAATCCCCCCTTTATTGTTCTTAGAAACATTCTTAATGTAGTCTTTTCCCACATTATTCAGGGCTTTGGCAATTTTGATAGGATTGATCCTGGCTAGTTTGACATCGGGTGAGTTAATAATAACTAGAGTAGGTTGACTCTGAGTTTGGTATGCATCATATGTGTTTCGGCGTTTTGTTGGATGTTCAGTAGGAGTGTCGCCTTCTGAATCTGTGTAGATGTCACTGAAACTAGACTTTGGTCGTTTTCTGTTTTGGGTTTGGAGCTGGGTTTTATTTTGTGCCTGGCTATATATGACGTCAAGGGTTGATCGTGGATGATCGTCATGTTCTACATTATCTTGAGCTTCCATTGGGGTTCGTTGCGAGAGTTTATCCCATGATATGTCATCAGAATCTGAGACTGAATCTGTGGATAAATCGGCCATGGCCGATGTCATTATTTCAATACACCTCGCGATTAAATGATGTTGCTTACCTGTGTCCTAAAAAGGTAAAGTAAATGATCAAAGATCAGCCGTTGATGATGGGCAAAATTTAAATTTAAATTTCGCGCCACACAGAAACACGTCCGTACCACGTCACCGCCCAGCAAGGAGTTCTCACCTTCCCGGTTCCCGCTGTTCACACAGATTTAAATGACGGTTGGCTCACGTGCGCACGTGCGGCAGGCGAACATAGCGCCACCATTTGACTCATGCTAAAATCTGGATCTATTGGCCGTTCAAGTTGACGACACGATCCGCCATCTTTCCACTCCAAGCGATTCGTTAACGTATGTAAAAGTAGTACAAACATGGCGTAACCAGGCGCTAGGGCCAGGGAGGCAGGAATGATTTATGGATATTCCAGGAGTGGTGGCGGCTGGTGGCGACAGTTGTTCGTGGCCTGCAGGGCGCAAAGCTAAAGGCCAATGAGATGAGACAGCTGCCGCATCGTCGTCTCCATCGCTAATTAGCGCCCTCAAGTGGCTTCAAGGCGATAGTTGGGAGCGAGAGTGAGGCTTTTCGTGCCTAAACATTTGTAGGAATAATAAGCCCCTGGACCGGACTGCATCATTGGCGATAAGCCCCGTTTTGCACAGGGAGATGTCCTCCCTCGGCAACATTTTTGGGTGGGGACATCTTTTGCCACATCTAGATCGCTTCAAAATTCATTTTTCCTTAAATCATTTGTTCTTAAATCAGTATTTGAAAGGGGCGGGGATGAGTTGGTCTCACCATTGGTGGAAGTTACCCCGCCTATGTCTACAGGTCTGACAATTGTGATAATTTCAGTTGGTATATCTATTGAGAAGATGTATCCTCTATTTATATCTTGGCCCAGGAAAACCGTAAAGGCTGGCAATTCAAAATGTCGCCAACCCTACCACCTCTGAACGTAACCCTTTACCTAAAGTGACTTTTAGCCTTGTATTTGGGTGTTTCAATAAAACAAAATTAGATATATTAGGCACCTATCATGATCGAGTTTACTCAAGGCTATAATCTTTTGAGGACGGATATATGTTGTAAACGTGCAATTTACTTTCTTCATCCATCGTCTTTTCAATTTCAAGTGCCCCTTTATTATGAACTATATTTTTTGTTCACTTTCCAATTACGCCTAAATAAAATCTCTGTTTGTCAAACAAGGCAGATATGAGATGGTCAAGTAAAAGGTTTTTTTCAATTAGACTTCAGGAGTTTCAATGTCCGTCGTTCGAATTCTGATGGATAGTCTATTTCCTGGTTTTGTGAACAGCTTTGGTGCAAATGCAGCGCGCACGGGTTGATATATAGTTCGTCCTTCGAAACTCGAAGATGACAGCCAACATCTCCATGCTAGTTGGTGTTGTGTGGTCGCTGATGGCTAATAGTCAGGAAGCTGTGGGCACGCAGGGCTAGGGAAGCGTCTAGCTGACGAGATTTTCGTTGCTGTCGTTTCAGCTCAGCCTCCCTGCCTGATGCGACGGGCTTCGAAGCTTGATGCACCTTAGCTTAGTGGGATGATGATCTTCGCCATATACAGCGCCCTCTACACACGCACGCCAAGGCCATTATCGCCGAGGGAGATAAGGCCTTGGCGTGAGTATGTAGAGGGTTTATTTATTTATTTATTTTTTTAAATTTTTATTATGGTGTTTTATTAAAATCATCATCGCAGCCGAAAGGCTGAATTGCACATAATTTTACAAAAAATAACACATTAAAAGATGAAATAAATAGATTAAACGGCATAAAATTGTTAAAACTATAAAGACATACACAGATAAAAAAATTGGTGGAAGTTTGGTCCCACTCATACACCCATCTCGTGAACAGTGCCACGATACCAATTAGGTTATACGTTATTCAAGAGCCTGATGAGAGAGGGAATTGGACTAGTTTTATACCGCTCTGTTCTGCACAAAATTTGCTTAAATGGGTTAGGATTTCTAAGTCTCATAGATATTACGTTATTTAAAGGTAACCAATGACAAAATTGAGAAGATTTAACAAGTGATTGAGCGAATTTAAGACAAAGTCTATTCCTTCTGTCACAGAGTGTTTCAAGTTGGATAACATTTAAGGCAACTTCATATGATTGATACTGAAATCCTAAAATTAAGCGTAACACCCGCTTCTGAACCCTCTCAATTTGGTTTATCTGAGCACGAGTGAGGGCTGAATGCCAAACAGGTGCAGCATACTCAAGGAGTGGCCGAATATACCCAGTATATATTGTAATAAGGTCGCATCGAGGTAAATTAAAGGGAATAAGCCGTCGTAACATATGCATTCTAATATTCGCCTTTTTGACTATTTCCTGAATGTGTTTTCCCCATTTTAACTCTGCCTGAATGAGTACACCCAGCACCTTCACCGACTCAACCTGTTGCAAAACCTGATTATCAATAGTTAATTTAAGGGGTTGAAGTGCGGTTTTTCCAAAGTATACCCTCATGGCGTGACATTTGTTAATATTAAGACACATATTATTTTCAGTACACCATTGATCCAAGGTATCAAGCGTGACTTGAGCCCGAGTGGTCACACCCCGCGGCATTGACTCCGCGATTGTCATGTCATCAACATACTTCCAGCACTGGGGCCCCGCAGAGACAAGAGCATCATTAATAAGTACAAGGAAAAGCACTGGACCCAACCTTGTCCCTCGAGGAACCCCTGCTGTAACTGGAGACCAATCAGACAGGCAACCGCGGTATCGTACACACTGGGTGCGGCCACTGAGGAAATCAACTATCCAAGGGGTCAACCAATCACGAGGGTTTAATTTTAAAAGTTTTGAAATGACAATAGAATGGTCTACCCGGTCAAATGCCGGTCAAATTTATTTATTTATTACTGGTACATTTCTTTACCCAGGGTGTGCCCAAACAGTTTACAACTGTTATAGGCCTTTAACAATATTTACACATAAAAACATATATATATTTCCGGCTAACTTTTCAACTCTTCAGTACAGAGGCCTATTGCTGACTTACGGGATGGGCGAAAAACCCGCGAAAAAACATTTTTGGGTGAAAACAAGGGGAAATTCCCATCCGGCTCCAAAGTATTGTGGCAACCAAGTTTATAACTCCGCAGATCAGCGTAAAATGGTAGAATTATCACTGATGGGTGGCATTTCGAAGCTCCGTTTTAAATTAACCTATAAAGAAGTTCATGGTTCTCAATTTTTCAGGCAGATTATTCCATATACTGGCACCACTCACAGTGAAACTTGAGGCGTAGCATTCTTTTTTTGGCGAAAGTAACTTTCAGTGCCATTTGGGTCGATTGCGATTTTAATCAAAATGATTAAAATTGCTTCCCCTATTACTATATCTTTAACTTATATTTTTAACGTCTCCATAAGATGCGAGCAATACCCAAAAGAGTGGAAACGCGCCTAATTGGTAACACCAATTCACAAGGGAGGAGATCAATGTAGTACAGGTAATTATCAGCCTATTTCTATACTGCCAATTATTATCTCTAAGATTTTAGAAAGATGGGTACACTAGGCAATATAGGCCTATACCTACCTCGATGATAACAATTTGATATAGACCCTTGCACTCAACTGAAAGCACTCTACACGATCTAACAAACATATATCATATCTCACATCTCAAGACGATAGATGAAGAAAGTAAATTGCACGTTTACAACATATATCCGTCCTCAAAAGATTATAGCCTTGAGTAAACTCGATCATGATAGGTGCCTAATATATGTAATCCTTTTTTTTATATTGAAATCACCCAAATACAAGGCTAGAAGCCACTTTAGGTAAAGGATTACGTTCAGAGGTGGTAGGGTTGGCGACATTTTGAATTGCCAGCCTTTACGGTTTTCCTGGGCCAAGATATAAATAGAGGATACATCTTCAATAGATATACCAACTGAAATTATCACAATTGTCAGACCTGTAGACATAGGCGGGGTAACTTCCACCGATGATGAGACCAACTCATCCCCGCCCCTTTCAAATACTGATTTAAGAAAAAGTAATGATTTAAGAAAAAATGAATTTTGAAGCGATCTAGATGTGGCAAAAGATGTCCCCATCCAAAAATGTTGCCGAGGGAGGACATGTCTCTGTGCAAAACGGGGCTTATCGCCAATGATGCAGTCCGGTCCAGGGGCTTATTATTCCTACAAATGTTTGGGCACGAAAAACCTCACTCTCGCTCCCAACTATCGCCTTGAAGCCACTTGAGGGCGCTAATTAGCGATGGAGACGACGATGCGGCAGCTGTCTCATTGGCCTTTGCGCGCTGTAGGCCACGAACAACTGTCGCCACCAGCCGCCATATTACCGCTCCTGGAATATCCATAAATCATTCCTGCCTCCCTAGTGCCTGGTTACGCCATGTTTGTACTAGTTTTACGTACGTTAACAAATCGCTTGGAGTGGAAAGATGGCGGATCGTGTCGTCAACTTGAACGGCCAATAGATCCAGATTTTGTAGCATGTGTCAAATGGTGGCGCTATGTTCACCTGCCGTACGTGCGCACGTGAGCCCACCGTCATTTAAATCTGTGTGAACAGCGGGAAGGTACGTACGTGGTAGCATAATAATAGCTAGCAATTTTACGCGCCAATTGACATGATTATTTTTGCCACTAATTTGAATGCTTGCCAATCTAAATACGAGTTGGTAAGTCTAAGGGCAATATTCTTCAGCCAGGGGTTATGTTTTTATATTTATTGTATTACTATTACTTTTTATTAGGCCTATTTTATATTTTTTTACTTGCTAACGTTTAATTTAAATAGGCCTACCTTAGCTTGAAAATCCCAGCTCTAGGCTCAAGAATCTCACATGTCATGAGCCTAGAGCTGGAATTTTCAAGCTAGGCCTACCTCAGGCTCATGACAGATTGGACTTCCTAGACTGAGAGGAAGGAATCCTCCATGCCTAAATCTGGCGACCAAAATTAGAAGCTTACTGCAGTGGCACCATGCTCGTGTGCGTGTTTTACGCACGCGCTCGACGCAGCTTCGACCAACAGAGTGTTTACAACTTGCCCAAATGCGCACGCGACTCAAATTGAAGAACGCGGGCAGCCTAGCTACACGCGAGCGCGGCACCACTGTAAAAATGGCGTCGGTGAATTCCCGTATACCCTACCTACCTAGACCATGCTCATAAGCAATAAGCCAGTTCAATGTTTCGCTCGCGCATGCGCCAACTCCCTGAAGACCGTTTTTTTTTTTTTTAAACAAACCTTTCCGCCCGATAGCAACGCACGTCTTAGACATGCGTTTTTCCATTTCAGCTTGGATTTCTTCGTATTACAAGTTTAAATTTTCCAAACCTGTCAAAATGTTTGCCATCATAGGAAACCCCATTAAATATACTATAACTTGATTTTGGAATCGGCATTTTATCGCTCGGAACAAAAAAGTTTTGATTTTTTCTGAACCCCCGCATTGTCCGGGTCCACTGGAATTCCAGCCCGTGAGACACGGGCAAAATTAGTTCCAAATCTCGCTTCGCACAACGCAGCAACACGGAACATGCGTCGCATACCGCGAGCCAGACCAAGTCTGGCAATGGACTTATGGCATCCACGCACAATACGCATACGGTACCAGTCTGGTTTCCGCCACGCAAAGATGTCTTGGGGTTGTTACAAAATAATCGTTTTGCTTCTGTACTCGATATATATAAAAATACGTGTTGACTAAGTGCGCCTGGTTTGTCTGATTTTCTTTTTATATCACCCTGTTTATAATAGTTTGGACTTCATGTGTACGAAGCTTAGGCGGTTTTTGGCGTTCCTTTTATTTATAAAGTTACATTCAAAAAACGTTACAATTTGTCAAAGAGATTTAGAGTTTTACATGTGATTTCAATGAACGTTGCGGCATCGACGCGTGAAAAGCGCAAGTTGAAAGTTTGATTTTTTAATCTATTTTCCTGCCAAAATGAATGAAGTTTCTATATAAACACCATGGATCGTAAGAGTTAATATTCCTTTTAATATCAGGGCACTTGTTGATTGATTTAGAGCCATACTAATAACTTATTATCACTGTTTGAAATTGACTACTTTTGAGTACGCTATGCACAACACGAATGGCGCGCCCACGTACATGGGTTTATTTATCCAATTTCCATCCCACAAATGGCCACAATTCCCTGCGCGTCCGAGACATCGAATTGGCTTATTATCGCAAATACTGCCTGGTTGAGACGTCACAATGGTAAAAATGGATTGTGGGAAGGGAAAAGGAGCAATTTTTGCTCCTTTTTCCTTCCCAAAGGCTTTTGATCATTGTGACTTCTCAACCAGGCGTTATTAATGGTAGATAGCCCTGTCGAGCGCAATCTGGAGTTTTGCGCAAGTTTATTGTACTCCCTCCTGAGCTAATTTTCCTTTGAATGATAGGGATATGAACTCAGGAGGAAGTACAATAAACTTGCGCAAATCTCCAGATTGCGCTCGGCAGCCCCATAGTCATGAGTGTGGCCTGGATACTCACCGCGCTGTAAGCCCAAGGTGTGTAGCCAGGGTTTTGTTTGCCCACATTGCTCAAATCATGTTTTAGAAGTAACGTCGCACAGGTAAGATCGCCTTTGAATTATGTAACCTTAAGTTTGATGTCGTTTCTTAACCAAATTTATCATATTCATAATGCCACACTTGATAGTGGGGCTATCAGCCTCACTGTCATGCATAGTCAATCATGCTCATTGCTTTCATGTGGGGATGTAAGTGGTGGTTGTAGACTGGGCTATCAGTGCAGAAAGAATTTACTTTAATTATCCCTAACAGCCCAAGGCTTTTTACTAGAATCCTTCCCTAACCACACAAACTCCAACACTGTGTAGTAAACCAATGGCACATTCTTTGTACTTAGACAAAATCAGGGCATCAAGTCCCATGCAAAGTGATGGTGCCAAGGCTCTACAGTACCCAATCACACAAAATTCAACACAAATGGGGTGTTTGATTTTGGCAGGTTAGGGATGGTTAGGGTTAATTAATAAAGCCTTAAGGCTTTAAACCCCCCAACCGAAATCAGTCAGGAACAGCAAAATCTTGCAAAATAACCAACCCTCTTGATAACTGTCTGAAAATGTGGGCACTGGCACAACCTGTTATTTCAAGATTTATGTCAGCAAAATCCATAAAAAATGAGAACACTTTGAGTGACCATACACTGTGCCAAGTACATTTAACACAGAAAACAAACTTTATTCCCCTACAATACATTGCGCAAAAATTTCCTGACTAAAGTCACAAATTTAAAGGTTATGCCAATTGTTCATACAATTCTGAACACAGATATTTTATTCGCGGATTTTGCTGTTCTTCTTGACTGATTTTGGTCGGGGCAATAAAGTGAACTTTTCCCAACAAATCTGTCTAACTTGGGTTGAGTGTGTTATACTATACTGCAGCCATGGGTAGAGCCTGTGCAGCTCACTTAAATTCAGACAAACAATATGGAACAGTTTCAACCTGTTTTTGCCTTTTGGTGTGATTTGTGGTACCTTGGCTCCCCTGGTTCACATTTAGTTTTATGAGATATTTAGTCACAAATTTTGACTTCTGGAGAGACATTTTTTGTTCATAAACCATGTGAAGTACATGTACATAACTCAAAAAGAGAAGTAAAGTTCTTAGAAGAACCGGAGGTACAACCATAAGAACCGTACTTCTCTTTTTAACCCCTTGTGTTGGGCTGTTATTGATGAGGTGCTCGTATGCCCGGAATCAATAACCCCTTGTGTTGGGCTGTTATTGATGAGGTGCTCGTATGCCCGGATCGGGGCTGTGCAGCCAGGTGGTCTTTTTCAAACTGCGGCTAAGGCCGTCAACTGTATTCAAGAGGTTAAAAGTTAGTTACTTTGCATGGTGTATCGCCAAAAATTCTCTGTAGTACTTCACCATGCAAAACCTCGGACCATATTTAAATTTGGACTCCATGCACAGCTAACGCACAGGCTCCACCCAATGGTTGGTTATGTGGCTGAGGCTGAGGCTAAGGATACAGCGCAGCAAGTTATCTTGCCACACTTATCTTGGGGCTAACCCAACCTCACAGTCATACATAGTCAATGCTCACACAATGCTTTGTGTTTCCTATTGTTTCTTTAATATAACCCAACCCCATAGACTAAGCACGTACTTCTACGTGTAAGGACCAATTTCAACAAACTTGACGTGTGAGGACTGAAATGTTTCTTTGTATTTCCTTTCTCCTCTTGTCCTCGGAGATACATATGTATATGCACATACACTGCTTTCTTGTGGGGTGTAAGTGATCGTGTGTATTTTTGCATACTTTGTTTTGCCCATTTTTGTGTCCACAACAAACCACTTTGCCGAGATTCTATGTGGTAGTTGTGCAGATAACTGAGCTGTCTAGTCAGTATCCTGGGAACACCCTTGACTTTCTTTTATAATGTTAGGATTTACTCGCTAGAGTGAGAAACTGTCCTGCCCTTTTGACCAATCACTGAATGCATCCTATGTGGATGCCTCGTCGCCTATATTAAATTCAACCTGATATACCTGCCCCGCTATATTTTTGGACTTCATGGATTGTATAAAATAGGGGGTAGTATTTGATAAGCCCATCACAATAGGATTTGTCTGCACTTGTTTCATCCCACACAACTGTCTTCAGCTGTGAGAGGTTTTTCCGACTTAATTTGACTTTTTTTCCCCTTGTACATTAGAGCAAAAATAGAAATCACATGTTAAATAATTTGTTTTTGTGAAAACAGTTAATTAAGTTTGTGGGGTGAATTTATAAGTGTCTCTTAAAATGAAACTGTTTAAATCCTGGCTGCGATAATCAACCCTTGGTCCATAAAGGGGCCGGGGCCAGACTGGGTTTTACAAACAATCCATTAACATCTCTTGAGTACTCGGTGAATAAAAGAGACTTGAATTTCACCATTTCTACTGTCCTGCTGGTGCTCATTGAAATAACATCTTGAATCAAGATTAATCCAGTCTATTTATTTGTAGCGATAAGCTGATCGACTTTTCACTTTTTCTTCCCTTGCTTGCAGAATTAAAAAAACAAGGTGTAAAGGGATGCAGATGCAAGCCAGTTTTCAACAGGAGAGTGAATGGGATCTGGAATAACAAAATGGACAGAATACATGAAACCAAAAAGGTAATTAGTCTTCAGCCCTGTGACATTAAACGTAATTGACACGGGAGAAATGGTAATCTCAGTAATGAGTGAGTGAGTGACATATTTATGTTAATGGTGCTTCCTATTGTGCTGACTAACCTTTAAATTTTGCTTAAATTTCGGCATTTTTTTTGGCTGTTTCGAAAGTTTTTCGAAACAGCCCTTGTTTTCGTTAAGATTTTTATTTTTTGGCTGTTTCGAAAGTTTTTCGAAACAGCCCTTGTTTTCGTTAAGATTTTTTTTTTTTTCTTTTTTGGCTGTTTTGGAAACTTTTCCAAAACAGCCTTTGTTTTCGTTAAGATTTTTTTTTGGCTGTTTTGGAAACTTTTCCAAAACAGCCCTTGTTTTCGTTAAGATTTTTTTTTTTTTCTTTTTTTTTTTTTTTTTTTTTTTTTTTTTTTTTTTTTTTTCCTTTTCAGACTTTTTGCCCATAGCATTTGTGCACGTTTTCTTTCTTACCGGCACTTTGGCTACTTTGGTACACCCGATTGCCTCTAAACTTGGCAGACACTTAGACCAACTGCTCAGAATGTATGCCGAACATTTACGTCATGATGACGTCATCACGTGATTTTTTATGAATTTTTGAAATTTGAAAATCGTAAAATTCTTTTCAATATATCTAGCGAACAAAACAAGATATTTTCAAAATTCTTTTTGTTACAGCTTTGGTAGGTCTCAAAGATATGCCCTAAAAAGGAAAAAAGTGTGTGACGTCATGATGACATCATCAAAAATGTGCTTTTTTAAAACACATATAAGAATAGGTCCGATCGTCCTGAAAATTGGTGGGTAGGTAGATACTGGCACTAGGATGCAGAATCCAAAGTGACGTCATGATGACGTCATCACGTGATTTGTTATGAATTTTTGAAATTTTGAAAATCGTAACATTCTTTTAAATATATCTGGCAAACAAAACAAGATATTTTCAAAATTCTTTTTGTTATAGCTTTGGTAGGTCTCAAAGATATGCCCTAAAAAGGAAAAAAATGTGTGACGTCATGATGACATCATCAAAAATGTGCTTTTTTAAAACACATATAAGGATAGGTCCGATCGTCATGAAAATTGGTGGGTAGGTAGATACTGGTACTAGGATGCAAAATCCAAAGTGACGTCATGATGACGTCATCACGTGATTTGTTATGAATTTTTGAAATTTTGAAATCGTAACATTCTTTTAAATATATCTCGCAAACAAAACAAGAGATTTTCAAAATTCTTTTTGATACAGCTTTTGGTATGTCTCAAAGATATGCCCTAAAAGGCGAAAATTGTGTGACGTCATAATGACGTCATCAATTTTTTTTTTTAACGCATGTAAGGGTCGGTCCGATTAAAAATTTATACATTGAATTTTTCTCTACCTAATTCAACAATTTCGTGATCGTGGCTCACTCAAGTATTAAGAAATAACAGGCATCTAAAAAATTGTGACCAAATTCAATATAACACAAAGGAATTCTGGGAAGGACAGAAACCATGGCTTTCATGTGGCATGCTGTCTATAAAGAGTTGATCTCTAGTCTTTTTTTCAAGTCGTTAGACAAGTCGTAGGCAGATACTTACACCAACTGCTCAGAATGTGCGCCGAACTTTTAGGTCATGATGACGTCATCACATGTCACGTGACGTCATCTTAAAGGGGCATTTTTGGAAACCATATATCTACAAAAGTACAAGTCACATTAAGTTAAAACGTGGTATTTAGTTATGCCAGCATGTGTTAGATGAAAATGTATGTGACGTCATGGTGACGTCATGATGACGTCATCGGCTAATTTTCTATGATTTTTTTCATTTTTGAAATTTCATTTAAATCACATAATTTTACACACAAAAACAAAACAGCCCTGTGTTTGTCCACAAACACTGCACCAGATGTCTAGTTTTTTCTTTTTTTTTTTTTTTTCTTTTTTTTTTTTTTTTTCCTTTTCAGACTTTTTGCCCATAGCATTTGTGCACGTTTTCTTTCTTACCGGCACTTTGGCTACTTTGGTACTCCCGATTGCCTCTAAACTTGGCAGACACTTAGACCAACTGCTCAGAATGTATGCCGAACATTTACGTCATGATGACGTCATCACGTGATTTTTTATGAATTTTTGAAATTTGAAAATCGTAATATTCTATTTAATATATCTAGCGAACAAAACAAGATATTTTCAAAATTCCTTTTGTTATAGCTTTGGTATGTCTCAAAGATATGCACTAAAAGAAAAAAAAATGTGTGATGTCATGATGACGTCATCAAAAATGTGCTTTTTTAAAACACATATAAGGATAGGTCCGATCGTCATGAAAATTGGTGGGTAGGTAGATACTGGCACTAGGATGCAAAATCCAAAATGACGTCATGATGACGTCATCACGTGATTTGTTATGAATTTTTGAAATTTTGAAAATCGTAACATTCTTTTAAATATATCTGGCAAACAAAACAAGATATTTTCAAAATTCTTTTTGTTATAGCTTTGGTAGGTCTCAAAGATATGCCCTAAAAAGGAAAAAAATGTGTGACGTCATGATGACATCATCAAAAATGTCCTTTTTTAAAACACATATAAGGATAGGTCCGATCGTCATGAAAATTGGTGGGTAGGTAGATACTGCCACCAGCATGCAGAAGCCGAAGTGACGTCATGATGACGTCATCACGTGATTTTTTATGAATTTTTGAAATTTTGAAATCGTAAAAGTCTTTTAAATATATCTGGCAAACAAAACAAGATATTTTCAAAATTATTTTTGTTATAGCTTTGGTAGGTCTCAAAGATATGCCCTAAAAAGGAAAAAAATGTGTGACGTCATGATGACATCATCAAAAATGTGCTTTTTTTAAACACATATAAGGATAGGTCCAATCGTCATGAAAATTGGTGGGTAGGTAGATACTGTCACTAGCATGCAAAATCTGAAATGATGTCATGATGACGTCATCGGGAATTTTTTTTATGATTTTTGAAATTTTTGAAATTTCATTTTAATCACAATTTTACACAAAAAAACAAAACAGCCCTGTGTTTGTCCACAAACACTGTACCAGATGTCTAGTTTTTTTTTTTTTTTTCTTTTTCAGACTTTTTGCCCATAGCATTTGTACACGTTCTTTCTGCCAGGCACTTTGGCTACTTTTATGCAGCCGATTGCCTTTAAACTTAACAGACACTTAGACCAACGGCTCAGGATGCATGCCGAACTTTTACGTCATGAAGACGTCATCACGTGATTTTTTATGAATTTTTGAAATTTGAAAATCGTAACATTCCTTTCAATATATCTAGCGAACAAAACAAGATATTTTCAAAATTCTTTTTCTTATAGCTTTGGTATGTCTCAAAGATATGCCCTAAAAAGCAAAAATTGTTTGACGTCATGATGACGTCATCAAAAATGCTTTTTTTTTTTAACGCATGTAAGGGTCAATCTGATTACAAAAATGTATATATTGAATTTTGCTGTACCCAATTCCAAAATTTCATGATCGTGGCTCACTCAAGTAAGAAATAACAGCCATTTCAAAATTTAGACCAAATTCAATATAACACAAAGGAATTCTGGGACGGGCAGATAACCATGGCTATTATGTGCTTGCTGTTTATAAAAGGGTTGATTTCTAGTCTTTTTTCAAGTCGCTAAATTTTTGAAGTTTTAGAATCGTAACATTCTTTTCAATATATCTAGCGAACAAAACAAGATATTTTCAAAATTCTTTTTGTTATAGCTTTGGTATGTCTCAAAGATATGCCATAAAAAGCGCAAATTGTGTGACGTCATGATGACGTCATAAAATTTTTTTTTTTTTCAAGTCGCTAGAATATTGCACATAGCATTTGTAAACGTTTTCTTTCTTACCGGCTACTTTTAAACTTGGCAGACACTTACACCAACTGCTCACAATGTGTGCCGAACTTTTACGTCATGATGACGTCATCACATGTCACGTGACGTCATCTTAAAGGGGCATTTTTTCGAAGCCATATATCTACAAAAGTACAAGTCCGATTAAGTTGAAACGTAATATCTAGGTATGCCACCGGGTGTTATAGATGAACATTGACATGATGTTATGATGACGTCATCACATGTCACGGACGTCATCTTAAAGGGGCAGTTTTTGAAGCCATATATAAACAAAAGTACAAGTTCGATTAAGTTGAAATGTAATATCCAGGTAGGTCTGCAGGTTTATGGACGAAAATTGACATGACATTATGATGATGATATCACACGTCACGTGACGTCATCTTAAAGGGGCAGTTTTTGAAGCCATAAACAAAAGTACAAGTCCGATTAAGTTGAAAAGTAATATCTAGGTAGCCCAATAGGTTTATAGATGAAAATTGACATGACATTATTATGATGTCATTACATGTCACATGACGTCATCTTAAAGGTGCAGTTTTTGAAGCCATATATAAACAAAAGTACAAGTCCGATTAAGTTCAAAAGTAATATCTAGGTAGCCCAGTAGGTATTTTAAATAAAAAAATTAATGATGTCATGATTACGTCATCACTTGTTTCGTGTCATTATCTTAAAGGGGCATTTTTCGAAGCCATAAATCTACAAAAGTACAGGTCCGATTTATTTGAAATGTAATATATAGTCGGGTAGGCAAGCAGGTTTATAGATGAAAATTGACGTGACGTTATGATGACGTCATCACATGTCACGTGACGTTATCTTAAAGGGGCAGTTTTTAAAGCCATACATTGTATATCTACAAAAGTACAAGTTCGATTATTTTAAATGTAATATCTAGTTATTTTTTTTTTTTTCTTTTTTTTTTTTCTTTTTCAGACTTTTGCCCATAGCATTTGTACACGTTTTCTTTCTGCCAGGCACTTTGGCTACTTTTATGCAGCCGATTGCTTTTAAACTTAACAGACACTTAGACCAACTGCTCAGGATGCATGCCGATCTTTTACGTCATGGTGACGTCATCACGTGATTTTTTATGAATTTTTGAATTTTGAAAATCGTAACATTCATTAAATTGTGTGACGTCATGATGACGTCATCAAAAATGCTTTTTTTTTTTAACGCATGTAAGGGTCAATCTGATTACAAAAATGTATATATTGAATTTTGCTGTACCCAATTCCAAAATTTCATGATCGTGGCTCACTCAAGTAAGAAATAACAGCCATTTCAAAATTTAGACCAAATTCAATATAACACAAAGGAATTCTGGGACGGGCAGATAACCATGGCTATTATGTGCTTGCTGTTTATAAAAGGGGTTGATTTCTAGTCTTTTTTCAAGTCGCTAAATTTTTGAAGTTTTAGAATCGTAACATTCTTTTCAATATATCTAGCCAACAAAACAAGATATTTTCAAAATTCTTTTTGTTATAGCTTTGGTATGTCTCAAAGATATGCCCTAAAAGGCGAAAATTGTGTGACGTCATGATGACGTCATCAACAAATCTTTTTTTTTTAAACGCATGTAAGGGTCAATCCGATTACAAAAATGTATTTGTTGAATTTTCCTGTACCTAATTCCAAAATTTCATGATCGTGGCTCACTCAAGTGTGAAATAGGAGCCATTTCAAAATTTAGACCAAATTCAATATAACACAAAGGAATTCTGGGAAGGGCTGATAACCATGGGTATTATGTGCTTGCTGTTTATAAAACGGGTTGATTTCTAGTCTTTTTCAAGTCGCTAAATTTTTGAAGTTTTAGAATCGTAACATTCTTTTCAATATATCTAGCGAACAAAACAAGATATTTTAAAAATTATTTTTGTTATAGCTTTGGTATGTCTCAAAGATATGCCCTAAAAAGCGAAAATTGTGTGACGTCATGATGACGTCATGAAAAAAATTCTTTTTTCAAGTCGCTAGAATATTGCACATAGCATTTGTAAACGTTTTCTTTCTTACCGGCCACTTTGGCTACTTTTAAACTTGGCAGACACTTACACCAACTGCTCACAATGTGTGGCGAACTTTTACGTCATGATGACGTCATCACATGTCACGTGACGTCATCTTAAAGGGGCATTTTTTCGAAGCCATATATCTACAAAAGTACAAGTCCGATTAAGTTGAAACGTAATATCTAGGTATGCCACTGGGTGTTATAGATGAACATTGACATGATGTTATGATTATGTCATCACATGTCACGTGACGTCATCTTAAAGGGGCAGTTTTTGAAGCCATATATAAACAAAAGTACAAGTTCGATTAAGTTGAAATGTAATATCCAGGTAGGTCTGCAGGTTTATGGACGAAAATTGACATGACATTATGATGATGATGTCATCACACGTCACGTGACGTCATCTTAAAGGTGCAGTTTTTGAAGCCATATATAAACAAAAGTACAAGTCCGATTAAGTTGAAACATGTATCTAGGTATGCCACCGGGTGTTATAGGTGAACATTGACTTGACGTTATGAAGTGATCACATGTCACGTGATGTCATTTTAAAGGGGCATTCGCTACACTATTCCCCATAACATTTGTACTCGATTTCTTTCTTTAAACCAATCCTTCACACATCCAATAACGTTAATTATTGTATAAACATTTGACTAACTAACACAATAAAAAAAACACGAAACAGCCCTGTGTTTGTCCACGGGACAAACACATAACATGTCTAGTTTTTTTTTCTTATGGTCTTTCTGATTAGGGGCCTCGGAGTGGGATTAAGTTCACCAAAAGGTTGTATAAATATATTTTTTGGGTTGTAGTTTTTGTTCAGAACTCAGAACTCTCTCACATTGATTTTCCTTCTTTATGTACCTTCACTCACAACTGATGTAATGCAGTCTCCACTAATGCTTTAATTAAAACCCTTACCCCTTAGGCATTTTTACTAGGAAGTGTCCTCAAACTGTTAAAATCCAACACTGCAGTATACCTGTGGCACATTCTTTGGACTTGGACAAATTGGGGCATCATAGCTCCATGTAAAGTAATGGTGCCAAGGCTCTACAGTCCTGATGAACCCATCCTCCAACACATGTAGCTACATGTCTTTCCCTTAAGTTCTTTTTGATACTTTCTAATATCGCCCACACCTCCGAGTGATCTGGCCTTTCATTGGGAGATATCCATGCCCTCCTCCACAAAACCCCACACTGCCCTTACTCTAACATGAATGTCTTCACTGGCTGAAAATAGTACGGTTCCCATGCACAAGTCATGCAAATCTTAATGCTCCCGATGATGGCCTTTGGTGTACATTACCAAAGCATTAATATCTGCTATCGTATCCATTGATCGAGGCCACGGGCAGCACTCCACCTTGCCCGAGGACTTCAGAACAGGCCATGGAAAATAACATTTCAAATCAAAAGTTGTCAAAGAGAAACACATCTGGTTGAGTAGTACATGTATTATTGTGTAAATAATCTAGAAACTGATCCCCTTCTTGGTTTAGGGTTATTTATTTATGGGTAGAATGGGAACCGTGTACCCAATTGAAAACAAAACCAACACCTAGGTACCTGGTGGGTTCCCGTTAAAGAAAGCAGGTGTGAGATTTGTCAGGATTTTTCCTGATTTCAGCATTTTTTGTCGGGATTTCACAATTTGTAAAGAACCTCTTGCATTCTGGAATTCCTGATTGAGGTGTTGTCCTATTGGTGTTTTTACCTGTAAAAGTGGATGTAGACCAATAAAAACGGATATTTTAAGGGGTGCCTTTAGGCAAATACAAACTTGATATGGGGTCCTCTAGGATTTTTTGTGGATTTCGTGGATTTTTCATTTTTAGCCAATCTCACCCCTGAAAAAGCCAATCCCAAAAATGTTATCTTGGAAATTGCTGTTCATATTGTTCGTAAAGATCTGCACGTTAATACTACCATGTGCATCAGCAATCGGTTAACAGCTCATTATTAGCTCAAAATGCTGGTCTTTGCATGCTTACTGTTTTTTTTCATAGAGTACGAGAGCCAGATAAGCACAGTACAGGCTTTTAGACTAGATCAAGGTAAATTGAAGCAATTTACAGATAAATACATGTAGATATGAATAATTTATACAACCATGCTGCACAGTAGTGTAATAGAAAGACCTGTTTTTCTGTCGGTAGATTGGGTAGTCTTGTGGAGTTATTAATATTAAAAGCCAGAAGCAAATGCCATGTCTTGGCTGCATTAGGAGTCGCTGCAGAAAAGCCAGATAAATGAAATGGCCTATATTTTCTATAAAAAAATATGTTCACCCGAGGCGTAATAGGTAATGCGTTTTTTGACTTGCAGCTGTCTGCTTTGGAAATGAGAATACTTCCTGTGTAATGATACCAGAGAGAAAAAACATAAATTGGGCAAAATATGTGTGCAGGAAGACCAATATTAAAGGTAGTGTACATGATTGGTCATTGCTGCAATGGGCGGATTTGGGGGTTAGTATTTTATAGGAAATATCGTTTCACTGACCTTGGATGCCGAAAAAACGAGAGAAACTGCATTCGTTTTTAACTGTCGGGCGGCAGTTAACTGGATTTGTTATAGCACCCTCTTGTAAAATAAGCCCAATTTTTGTCAACAAGATCGTTTTCAAGTAGTCACATAACTACGCGAGCCAACTGTTACAACCTGTCGCTTCGGTACACTACGCGACACACTTGTACTATAATTGCAACCTTGTGCCTGTTTTCGGATTGTTAACCCATTTTAGACACAACGCGGACTAACTGCATTCGGTCAATAGAGGGCAGTATTAAAACAAATTCCAACGATTGTTACATGGAACAATCATTGGAAACCAATATAAATTTCAACTTGAAAACGACAGCACACCAGGTGCTATCATTTCACAGGATGATTGAGATTGCTATCAACTTAGTCTAGGAAGGTATTTCATAATAATTCATTAAAAAAAAAATTGGAGGATTACCAATCGTGTACACCACCTTTTAAAGTGAGGCCTGTTATATCTTACATACATGTATAGTTGACTCTCGTTAATATGAGCCCGGTTAACACGAGATCTCGGTTAAGATGAGAATTTTCGTTGGTCCCGACCGAATTGTGCACATTCCTATGGGAGAAAATTTCATTAATACGAGCACTGGTTACGTGAGAACTCAGCTAAGACGAGCATTTTTTGCGTCCCGATTGAGCACAATACATGTATTATCTATTTTCCACAAACATTTTGGAAAACAACCTATCAATAAGCGAATCCATTCAATTTGATAAGTTATTGTGATTAATGTTTGTTAATTCTGCACTGCGGTTTTCAGCCGCGTACATCACCTGTTTGTGTCTCATGCTGATATGATAATGGCGCAGTCATAATGCTCGCTAATCCTGCACTGCTGTTTTCACTCCACATAGACATCAGCCATTTGTGTCTCGTATGTGGGGGCTATTAGAAGGGGCTATTAAAAGGTGGACAATGGGCATTTGCGGTTCCCGCACCGCTATAGAGGGGTTTGTTTATGGCGGCTTTCATGCCGCCGGAACGTTGAAACTTAAAGAATTGCATAAACTAACCCCGAAGTGTGAAAACAGTACACTTGCTTTCGTTCCCCTTCCAGCTAGCCGGAAAAAAACCCAACAACAAAAAGGCAATCATGAAAAGCAGAATGTTTGGCTCCCTCTTTTGTTCAGTAATATAAATCCCGTTTGTAACTCAAAATATTAAATTTACCCCCATGATTATAAATTAATTTTAGAGCTCATTAATCCCCGACAGACGCACCCCAACATTTCGACAAATTTTACCGTAAAAACTAGTCATTAATGAAGCCCCCACGATCAAGAAACGCCCTCTCTTGTCCAAAAAAATGCACTGGTTTCCTCCTTTTTCTGTGCCTTACGCTAGTTTCCGTGATGGTTACCAACTGACAAGAGCCCCATCAAGATTTGTATGCGTGATTGAAATACTTACAATGTACGTGCGTATCCGACAAATGTTGGACTTTATATGCTCTCTGGTGCATTTTAGAGCATTTCCTGGGCTTTTCAAGTAGTTTTTCTCAGGAAAAAACATGAGAGATTTAATAGGCTTTTCTTAATTATAGGATATCAACATTTCATCAAATGACCACTTTTCCTTTCTGGACTAGTAATTCTAGTCACAAAATGAGCCATTCCAAGTTTCAGATATGCAACATAAGTCCCCTGCCTCATGTGGTGCTTTCGGCACAATGAGCACAGCATTCCTGAAGGTAGAAAAGGTAGAAAAGAATTGCCAGAGCTTACCCTTTTGGAAGTGCCATAAAAAAAATGTTTCATTTTCAAGCTACAATAAAAAAAAAAATGTTTTGTAATAGGTGTACTGTTTTATGCATGCTATAGCTTAAAAACCCTGAAAATTACAAGAAAAGTACCCCAAAAATTGGCCAGGGGTTCCCCCATGGGCGGTTAGCCCGTTTTTTATGCCAAAATCATTTTTTAAATTCATGTGAAAAAGAAAATTGGCCAGGGGTTCCCCCCATGGGCGGTTAGCCCGTTTTTTAGAATGCTGTAAATAAATCATTGTGTTTTAAAAAATTCATGTGAAAACAATTCAATTAAAATATTGAAACTAACGTTAATATTATTAATTTTACAAAATTAGGCCTTTCGTTAAAACATGGAGGAAGGATCCTTCCTCCAAGGTTTAAATAGTTTCCAAGTAATATGGGTTTCCATGCGCGGCGGCGCGCACGGACCGCTGATGTTATGTATTGGTTTAAAAAGGACCCTATTTTTGATTGCTTTTCCGCCACGCGCGAGACAAAAACGTGGTGACTTGGCAACGTCCAACAATCTCGTCCCCATCGTAAATGCCTTTAATACAAAGAACTACGGCCATGAAAAAAACCTGACGTGCGTGGGGTCGATCTTGTAAGCACTGCAAATGGTGTAGTGCAAAATTTTAACCCTCATAAAAGTTGCCCCTGCTTAGCGTATTGAGCACACGACCGGCACCAAGAGAACACACGCACACGCGCGCGCGCACGCGCACAGGAAGGTGCGTGCACGAAGAATTGTCCTACAACGGAGGTTCAGATTTGGGGCGACACCGACCACGAGGAACTCGTGTGTGTGGTGCCGATACATGTACTGTGTGGCCACGCGTTGTGCATGGTGGTGCGATGTGTACGTCGCGTGTACGACACGGAAAATGTAGGAAGATTTACTGCTTTTTCGTCTAGATTTCGCCGGACATGTAAAATTGCAAGCTAGGCCTTACCTGCATCATGTAAGATAATACTGAGCCGTACTATTGTGCGTATCGGGGATGAAAAAATGGGTATCGGCGGTTTTTTTGCGTATCGGGCAGAAATAATTGCGTATCGGGCCGATACGCAAGTTTGTACGTGAGGAGAACCCTGCATGTACATGAAATTGGAATAAATCTTGATTACCTTCGTGTTGTCCTTTCAATTAGTACCGACCCTGTACATGTGGGGTCGTGAACCTGTTATCTGAGCTCACCTTTGGCTTGGTCAGTTAATTGCGTCCTTCCTTCAGGTCATCATTGACCAAGCAAAGCATCAAGATTCATGAAGGAACAGAGAAACACTGGGTGGTGTACCATTACACAAACCATCGCCACTGGCTGTAAAGTAAATTGTTTGGGACAAAACTCCGAGTTCATCAGTGTTTTACAACCAACATTTTATTTTTTAGAAGATTCGGGAAGCAGAAATGCAAGGTGTTGCAGTGGATGAAATCAGGCACGGTTCTATAGAGTCAATGTTTTTTGGGGGGTTAGACCATTTTGCATGCGACGTCATGCTACTGCAAAATGCCATTTTGGGAGTCGAAATGCAGCCTATAGTATTTCGCGCGTAACAAGTGGAACGTTATAATATATACAACATGTACATGATACAGTTGCGTGCAAACGCCGGACAGAACAAAAGCTTATTTTATGTGACGTCATTGCAATGGTCTTTTGGTGACTAAGAATGGGGTAGGCATGTAACACCATTGTCCGAAAAAGCTCCTACTATAATGACTACTTCATTAACCCTCCCTCTCTCGGGGCCAAAATGGAGCCAACTGTACCCTTTTATATCAAAACCTATCAAGTGACACGTTGAAACACATGCAAGCTGTGAGAGTTGGTGGGTAGATTTTTTGATAGGCTGTGATAGTTATAACAATAGGAGGGTTAATGTAAATGCGGCATCCTTTTTTGGCAAACTCATCGACAACTTTGTGGGTATGTTGGAGCAGTTCCTGTGTCATGTCGCCTTCGATTGCTCTCTATTTGATCATGTTTCTTCTTCAGAAAAAAGTCCAACTTCGTCCGTTTTCTTGGCGTAGAATACATGCCACATTGTCTTTATTTCCAAATTTAGATTGGTTTCATGTACATGTAATACAAAACAAAACAAAGCGGAAGCGCCTATGGAAATTCTAAGCACTGCGCTAATGTCAGCTCAGTATTTCCGTATACTTGTTATTCGATATAGTCTTGGTTCGAAGACCTTTGCATCTCTAATTTTCTATTTACTGAACTGAATCAATTACGAACTGGCTCAATTCCAACGTGAAATATTGAATAGACTTTTTATGCTAAGCACATTTTTTAGTATCTTGACAAGCTGCGAAGCAGTAGCGTGAGCCTACAATGTGTAATACCAGTTTTTGTCCATCGGTCCGTCTGCCTGGCCGTCCACATTCAGATTTGTTTGCTTCTAGCTAGTGTAGTTTTTGGATGGGCTGGGCTATTGGGTGGATGGTGATGGTGTGGATTGAGGTGCAGTGTATGGGTGACCTATTGGTATTGGCATGTATAAAGCTGACACACTCCACACTGATCTTATCATGCCCTTTTACCTTACCAAATCTCACGCCAAATATTTCAAATTTGATACTTTTTGTTGATTAAAATGGATAGAATGAGATTCAGGTGGAGACGGGATCGGATGGGATAAATATTGGTTGTAGTCTAGGTGGAGGGGCCCAGGGGCCTTCCCTCCTACCATCAGGAGCGAGCCATGACGGCTTAATTTGCCATTCTAGTTTGGTATGGATACTTTTATGCAGTGTTTAAACTCAGGAGCAGGCATTAAGTATACAGTACCAATGAAATATTAGGACATGAGGAGGCGAACATGCAACGTAATCCTGAAATGAATAAAACATACCAACTCAAGTTTGAACTTGGCTTGATTTCTTTTTCGCTTGAATTTCATTCTTTGTTGTATCAAATGTCCTCCAGCTACATGTACATGCATTTTTTTGTAAGGCTGCCCCGGTGTTAAATACTTAAACAGCCAGAAATTCTTCGGTAATGATCAAAAGCAAAAGTGATTAGTTTCAATCTGAAAGCTTACTGTTTATAAAGATGTACCAGTACCAATCATGAGAAAAAATTTCGTCTGAAATTGTCATCTTCGAGAAAGTTTTATCTGAAGACCTCCAAACACAACATGGCTTATTTAAGTTTCAAGAGTTGAAATAAGCACTTATGAATGTGCAAACTAAAAATCACTTTTAAAAGAGGTTTTTCTTGTGACTCTGATGGCATATTGAGCTCAAACATTTGAGCTCATGGATTTATTTTACATATTAAATGCACAAAGTATGAGCACTATGTCTGCAATTGTGTTGTAAGCTCAATCAATGATAAATCATACCTTTATGGAAACCAGATGAAGAATCTGGCACAAATGTTTGTACTCAATTGTCGCTGTTATTCAGTCAGTGATTGGTCCCGTACTGCATGCAACATGCATGGCTTGAATGCATCTCCATGGTATTGTATTCTGTTTATACATACTCTTGTGTAACACAAGAGTGGGACCGAACCACTACATTTGTTTCTTGCATTCACATTATCTGCTACTGAAATCTAACATGAGGAAAGCTTTAGAACCGTTGATTAACTGAGGACTCATTAGTCTTACTCTTTGCTGTGTCCTTTCTGTGGATCAGTGTCACATCATGAAAAAGTCTGTGCCTTTCAGATACTTTGGCTTCCTTCCCTTTTTGAGTTCGTGTGATGAGGTTTCATGTGACACATGAGACTTGTTCTCAAGGCTACTGCATGTGTTGTCTTGCCCAATTTTCTTATGAAATGGATATTCTGTGAGCTGCGTGGTATATGACAGGTGACATTGTCAAGAACTTAAGAATTGAAAACATTGATTACTGAATTTTGTTAGATATTTTTCTCAGTTGAAGGTCTTGAGAATACTTTTTTTTTTTTTATAAAAAAGAATTCAGTCAAAAAAATAGCACTATTTTAGACACGTGTGACATTGGCTCAATGATACACATGATTTGAAATGCCTCAGTAATGTTAGAATAGAGCCTAGACCTGTAAAACCATCATACTGGCCAAATGCAAGTTTTTGTCTAGTTACCACCGATGTTCCTTGCTGGCCTGGCTGTGATTGCAAAAATTACAAGTGTGTCTCCTGTGTAGGCCTCATCACCGCCTCAGAGGACGTGCTTGAGGACACTTGACATGAACGTTTCTGTTTTTCTTTCAGATGAACAGACGATGAGCTGCAAGATGAACAGATAATGCATTTGCAAGAAGGGAAGAGGAGCTAGGGTCCCAGAAAGGATAACCACTCACGAAAGTGGATTCAAGATGGAGGTAATCACACTCGCTCTTCTACAGGAATATGGGTTGGACAGATAGATTCCTACTGAAACAGTTGTATCTTCTGCCTTAGGATCTGCATCCTTTTGACTGTAGGCCCTTTGTGATTCTGTAGAGATTTGTGAGACTGGAAAAGAAACTTGCTTTAAATCCTTCCCAACAAAATTTCATTTATATCCCACTTGAGTGTACAATATTTTTATTTATGCTAAGTGGTTTTGGTCATTCTACTTATTTAGATGTCTTTGTGAATCAATACCAAAACTCCATACAGCTTTTATCAAAAGTAAAGCTTGATTTTAATCTGTACACAGGCATGTTGGTTTATTGTGAAGGAGCTGTATTGAAGGTATGATATAGCTACTAAGTATGGGAATGATCAAATAAACAAAATGAATTGTTTTGATCTGAAAGCTTAATACCGTTGATAAAGATGACACTAGTACCGATGCTCGTGAGAAATATTTCCATTTGAAATGCTGTCACCTTAGAAAAGATTGTATCTGAAGACTTCTCATAATGCACTGGCTTAAGCCTTATTTCCATGTTAACAGTTGACGTAGACATATGAAATGAATGTGCACAGCATCACTGTTAAAGCAGAAAGAATGTTCACTATTGTGAGCTCAATCTGGGCAGTCGGGTTGGTGTAGTGGTTCTTCCCTGACCTTCCACCTCTGGTGACCCTGGTTCGATTCCCATCCAGGTGTACTATGTGGATTGGGTTTTCAGTCCCTACCTGATTTCCCCCATGAATAATTGTTCTGGGGTTTTCCTCCCACTACTAAAACTGAAATTTCCTTCGGCATCTTCTCTCAATTCAAACTGGGCCCTGAGGGAGAACAGTGCATTTGCACTGATCAGGCTACCCAGGATAAATAAGACATAAATAAATAAATCTGTTCAAGATTGAGCTCAAACTTTCAGATTTGTTATTTTACAGAAGTAACAAATGTTAAATCTCACAAAGTATGGGCACTACCTGCAACTGTCACATCAGCTCTACCAGTGCTATATCATACCTTTTAAAAGGCTTGTTCGGGAAAGTGATCAGTTTAAAAAGAACTAATATTTCAAAAATTAGATTTTTTTTTAGAACTTGATATTTTAAATTGTTTTTCATCCTTAAAAATGCAATTAAATATCACTCGTCAAACAAACCACAAGGGAACTGACTATGTAAATTTGAATACATTTTCAATCAACGTGAACAAGGAAAACTGGCAGGAGCAGGATTTGAACCTGCGACATCCGGAATGCCGTATCGGTGCTCTACCAACTGAACTGTCTTGCCCTATGTTGGCGGTTTCCAAAATTGTCAGTGTCTTTGTTCTTTGTTCACTTTGAAAATTTAAATATCACTGTTAAAGTATGATTAGTTAATCATATTTTGGTGATACCCCCACCCCCAAACTGATGTGGCCTGCTGGTTTGGAGTAGTTTGTATTATAGTTACATAGTCCCATTAACCCTAACCCCTTGAGTAACTTTACTAGAAAGTATCCTGAATCTGCCAAAATCCACCTATTTTGTCATGCAGAACAAAAGTGGTTTTGGTCATTGCTCAATCCATCAAAATCCTGCAGTACCGCTAGGCTTACAATCCTCAATCCATCAAAATCCCCCAGTTTTCAATATGGAGGTATCCCGAATTCGCTGAAATCCTCTAAAACAGGGTTTGGATTTTGATGGATTTAGGTACATGTGTAGGGTTAAGCAAAGGATCTTACCACACTGAGTTCTCCCCATCGAGTAGTGCAGTTAAAGCTTATGATGCCAGAGTTGTTTTAACAAGGTTATTTCGATTCAGCAGCTTAACTTACGGCATGACGTAGGATTTACGCAGTACAAATTTCGCACAGCTTCTGTGTTCCTATAAATTTTTTTAATAAAATAGACAGGGTTGTTAAAAATCATGATTTAAAAAAAATCATCAAAATAATCAGATTTTTAAAATTTAAATCTGATTTTTTGGATTTATATCGATTTTAAAGATTTGTTTGGTACCATTTGCATAAAACATTAAAAAATAAGTCAATTTAAATGACCACCATTGAAAGTCAAGTATAACCACACACAATTAATTAAATCAGTACTGAAATCCCTTTCATTTATCATATTCTTTTCTAGAATATTTTGTCTTAAAATCTGTTACAGCATCACCATCATACTGCACATTTCTCATCCAAGTTGATAACAGGAACCCCCCACTCTACACAACCATGGTGGAATAAAACTATTTAATGCAGCCACCATAAATATCACCATGTTGTCATGTACAGTATGTTTTGTTTTCTTTTAAAGTTTATTTTCTTGGAGTCAGAACAGATTGCATACAATGTACAAACCATTACCTAATAACCCTAGGAGGGTTAAGACATAATTTGAATTAATTGCAAATCAAACAATGTTGGGTTTAATAATCGGCTTCCATCTCTGATCTTGTTTTCAATTATATAATCATGTTTATGTTCTCACATTACATTGAGCTCCCCCCCCCCCCCCCGGCCAGCCCACCTCTGAGGTGGGGATTGTCACTTTTGAAGTGACAAAATCCCAACCTCTGAGGCAAAAATCTAGCCACAATCCCAACCTAAATGGGTGGGTACACCCCCACCTTATAGGGTGGGAATTAGAATTTTGATGCTACATGTATGATTTATGTTTTGATTAAAAAACGCCTTGCAAAAGGATTGAGGATGGGGGGGGGGTGGAGGGGGAATCAATTGATAGGTGCATCAATAGGCGCATTACATGCATTGAGTTAAACCCATGTACATGTAAGAGATGAATACTGTATTGTACACAAGATAAATGTAGTACAGTTTCAGGAAACTGGTCTTATAGGTCTACATCCCTTTAGAGTGAGTAAAAGTAATTTTAACTTTAATAAAGTTAATGAAAGTCAGGTTTGAATAAACAGACATTGCTTTTACATTAAAAAATTAAATAAAAAAAATTAAAAATAAAAACATGATTTTTATTAGTGATTAAAAAAGAAAGAAATTCCATTGATTTAAATCGTGAATTAAATCAATGATTTAAATCGAGTGATTTAAATCAAACAACCCTGAAAATAGGGCATAGCTGTGCAATTTTTCCATATCCTTGAAGATATTTGAAAATATTGCAAATGAGGATGATCGTACATGTATCTTTAATGACCGTTTGTGTATTTGTGAAAAAAGTTAATAGAATAATCATACTTTTTGCCAATTGCCATTTTAAATTCATTGCTTTTGCTGTAAAAGTGTTGGCAGTTCTTCACATTTCCTCATGGGCATAATTTGTTACCCTTTCTATTCCATAAGATGCTTGCTGACTTACTTGGCCGTTCCACACGATACTGTTACCCGGGTAATCGGGGTTGGAAATTCTCCTCGTTAACTGCCTCAAAATCCCACTTAATTAACCAGGGTAATAACTAACCCCGTTCACGAGGTGGGTTAACCCACCAATCTTGGGGTTAATGACGACTTTGAGACGATTCTCTGAGTTACCATCAGTGGTGTGAATGCTCGCCGGGTTTTCTTCAACCAAGTGGCCAAAGCACATCCCCCTTCAAATAGATTTGAAAACATCCATCCATCCCTCCCCCCCCCCAGCCCAACTTTCAGGATACTCATATATGTCAATTTGTCTGCAGGAGGAAACTTTTCAGAAGGATGTAAAAAAGAATTTTGCATGTTGCCACTTTCAAGGGCTATTGCTTACGAAATTCTGCATTTCCCTTTTAGTAAGTCTCAAAGTAAAAATGACATTGTGGTTCAGGGTTTTGGGAGGGCAGAGGTCAAGCAATGCACATTCTCCGGGTTAAACATTTGCATGGTGTGAATGCCGTTACAAGTTATCCAGGTGCGAGCTGAATTGCTGGGTTAATTTTGTAATGTCAAACCGATTCTCCGGGTTAGTTTCTACCTGGGTAATGGACTGCTACTCGGGTGATTAATTAGCCGGGTAAGTCCAGAGTAGTGTTGAACCCCTATATGTTCCTTTGGTGAAATCCATTTGAATAGAAATGTCATGCTGCTTATGCACAGAAACCTGCTCAAGAGGAGTTTCAGTTGCAAGAGGATGTTGATTGCTGAGGGAAATTGTATCATTTTATAGTTTTATGCAGAAACCGTGCTAAATCCATCAATTTAAATATGATTTTGCATGCACCCTAGGGGGTTAGGGTTAAGGTAAAATTACAGTGAAACAGGCAATTTCTGCCATGATATAGTAAACAAAAGTTACGAGCCCACTGGTGCCATTTATCTAATTGTCGCTGGGAGCAGCAAGCATATTGCAAAAATGTCATGACATGGATGACAACCTGCCAGAACTGTGCTGCGATGTCATTTTTTACGATTTGTTTGCAGGCCCTCAGTGAGGACTTTTATATAAATGGCACCCGGCTGGCTAGACGGGATTTGATAAAACCAGCTCTGAAAAGTAAATTTTGTTTTTTTATTTCATGGCAGAAATAATTGCCTGTTTTATTGTAATGTACCTTAATCTACATATAAAACTACAAAATGATGCAGATTTCTCTCAGTAATCACCATCCTCTTTAGGTTTTGTGAAATTGATGATAGAGTAATTGGGCTGCCTATGGAAGAAGGGAATATCTTTGGGTGGCTGCAAATTTGGAATAATGTGAAGTGTTGATCCTCCAGTAAAAGTCCTGTACAGCCAGGAATAATATTAAAGAATTGCAGGTTATATTGTGTACGTGTTTTTTTTTTAAGCATTAAGAAAAGTTTTTCAAATGATTCGCCATGCAGGGTTCCCTGTTGTTCTCTTGAGAAGTCAAATAAATTTCAAAGAAAATGACCATTTAATAAATTTTACCAAAAATCTCCTGTGGATTGCCATTCTAAGTTCCATTTCCTTCCTGTGTCGTTAATTTCAGGGGAAATGAAGTTTAATGTTAAATGTGTGATGAAGCAGGCGACTGTCAGCCTGTCATTACCATGCAATCAAGTGTCATACTCCATCACCACTACCAAGTCAAATGACCTCAGCTGTAACTGGCATCCCACTGCAACTGCAGGTAAGATGAGAAATAGGTTTGCATCTTTTAGGGTCCTTGTTAAATCATTATCACAGTGTATTCTGCCATTCACATGCTACATGTGTAAGCAATTTATGATTTCGTGAAGCCCTGCAAGAACTTTGCTACCAGTAGTACTTTTTGGAAATCAAATTTTGTTTGAGTTGTAATTATCTGACAATTCTTTCATATTATAATATTTCAATTTTACTCTGAATGAAATACGATTAAACCTAAAGTAACGCATTGTTTTTCTCAATTAAATGTATTTTATTACCATGAGTGAAATGATAAACATGTACTTGTTATTTTTCAGCCTAGTGATGTGCTCTGAGAGGGTACAACAGACCATTTGGGAGAAGCAGCAAACGGCAATTGAAGATGATCACACCCAAGAGCCAGGTAGGTTTCATGTCATCTTTTCATCAATGGTGTTTTGATGTATTTAAAACATGTAAACCATTTAGCCTACATTACCATATTTTCTTTTTGTGATCATAACTGATTTCTTCTGAAAGGTATGATACACGTATAGCATAGGTAGTGCAGAAAGATCAGTTGCAGGCCTTGTTCATATTTTGTGATTTTACATGCATGTACACATGAAAGCACAAATCTGTGAAAATTTGAGCTCAATCTGTCATTTGAGTAAAGGGAAAGTAGTGAAAAGCTGTTCTGTTTTAACAGTACTTACGTGTATGTGCACATGTGCTTAATAGATTGTCAAAATCTAAATAAGCCTTAGCATTTTTTAGGTCTTCATGTAGAATTTTCTTGAAGATAGCTTCATTTATAAGGAGTAAGCTTTTAGACTGGGACAATTCGATTTTATCATTACTAAAGCTATATTATACCTATTGAGTGTCTTGTGTTTGTTTTTAGTTTTAATATCATCTGTGTTTTTTGCCGTTCCAATATTTTATGTGTGAATACTGTTTGCCTTTGGCTGTGATGTTGAGTTGTTTTGTTTTCATTTTTGTAATCTGTCAATTTAATTAGTGAGAACATTTTTAAGGTGTTTGGTCAAATTGAATCTTAAATGGTAAACGATACAAGAATGCTGTCCATGCTCTTAAAAGAAATTATTCTTTTCTGACAACAATTTTCATGTGTGTTTAATTTTAACCCGAAAACTTTTTTTTTTTTGCATCTCGAAACACTTTCATTCTTGGTTGCCTTAGTACCTCTAATGACTGAAGAGATCGATTTGCCTTCTGGGAACTAAACTATTTGTAAAGTAATAATTCAGTAAACTAAAATTTTGTTGCAAATAAAGGTTTATTGATTGAGAAACTCTAGCAGCCTATGGCTTTACCCTGTTCACAGAGCAAACTATATATTTTGTGTATTCCCAGGGTTAATTAATGATGTAGTGACGAACGTCTTGGCAGGATCCTGTCATGTCTTGAAGCTTGTGCAGACATATTTCCTCCGTGATCATTCATCAGAGTGTAATGCATTACAAAAAGCTCCCTGGACAGAGACATTGAAGTTCAGTAGTGATCTTCCTCAGTAGGTCACTGTCAAAAAAAACTTGTCAGGAAGCATGTCCATCTTCCAGTAGAATAATTCAGAGTAGTAAAACATATCGTTGATTATTAAGTGTGGTGCGGTTTAAAAAGCGTCACTCCCATGATGAAGAGGCTGATAGCAAATAGTGATTAACGTCCTCAGTAAATCGTGCTAACAATTGTATTGTGCGGTAGAGATACCTTACTGAGTTTGGCTTGTCAGGAAGTGCATCCATTTCGGAATAGAATGATGTGGAGTAGTACAAGGCATCGTTTGTAATTATTTTCCTGAGTGTGGTGCAGCCGTCAACAGCTCAACTCCCATGATGAAGATCGATGTGAAGTCGTGATGGACATCTTCATTACTTGGCAATTGTATGGTTGTCCAACTAGTATTCCGAGTTGGGTGAGCCATGAAGCACACCCTTCTTACAATGGAGTGAGTCAGAGTAGTAAAAGACATCCATGGTGAGCATTCATCCAAGTGTGGTGCATTATGAAAAGCTCTACTCCTTTGAAAAAGAAGTTTATGTGAAGTAGTGATGAGGATCCTCAGTTCATCAGTCCAACAATTGTATTGAGTACCTGGTACACCTTACAGAGTTTGGCTTGTCACAAAGTGCATCCATTTCCCAATAGAATGATGTGGAGTAGTACAAGGCATCCTAGGGAATTATTTTCCTGAGTGTGGTGCAGCCGTCAACAGCTCAACTCCCATGATGAAGAGGTTGATTGGAAGTCGTGATGAACATCTGTAATTCTCAATTTTATGGTTGTCCAGCTTGTATTCCAAGTTAGGTGAGTCATGAAGCACACCCTTCTTACAATGGAGTGAGTCCGAGTAGTAAAAGGCATCCATGGTGAACATTCATCCAAGTGTGGTGCATTATGAAAAGCTCTACTCCTTTGAAAAAGAAGTTGATGTGAAGTAGTGACGAGGATCCTCAGTTCATCAGTCCAACAATTGTATTGAGTACCTGGTACACCTTACAGAGTTTGGCTTGTCACAAAGTGCATCAATTTCTCAATAGAATGATGTGGAGGAGTACAAGGCATCCTCGGGAATTATTTTCCTGAGTGTGGTGCAGCTGTCAACAGCTCAACTCCCATGATGAAGAGGTTGATGGGAAGTCGTGATGAACATCTTCTGTACTTGGCAATTGTATGGTTGTCCAGCTTGTATTCCGAGTTAGGTGAGTCATAAAGCACACCCTTCTTACAATGGAGTGAGTCCGAGTAGTAAACGACATCCATGGTGAACATTCATCCAAGTGTGGTGCATTATGAAAAGCTCTACTCCTTTGAAAAAGAAGTTGATGTGAAGAGTGACGAGGATCCTCAGTTCATCAGTCCAACAATTTTATTGAGTACCTGGTACACCTTACAGAGTTTGGCTTGTCACAAAGTGCATAAATTTCTCAATAGAATGATGTGGAGGAGTACAAGGCATCCTAGGGAATTATTTTCCTGAGTGTGGTGCAGCTGTCAACAGCTCAACTCCCATGATGAAGAGGTTGATGGGAAGTCGTGATGAACATCTTCTGTACTTGGCAATTGTATGGTTGTCCAGCTTGTATTCCGAGTTAGGTGAGTCATAAAGCACACCCTTCTTACAATGGAGTGAGTCCGAGTAGTAAAAGACATCCATGGTGAACATTCATCCAAGTGTGGTGCATTATGAAAAGCTCTACTCCTTTGAAAAAGAAGTTGAAGTGAAGTAGTGACGAGGATCCTCAGTTCATCAGTCCAACAATTGTATTGAGTACCTGGTACACCTTACAGAGTTTGGCTAATTGTCACAAAGTGCATCAATTTCTCAATAGAATGATGTGGAGTAGTACAAGGCATTCTCGGGAATTATTTTCCTGAGTGTGGTGCAGCCGTCAACGGCTCAACTCCCATGATGAAGAGGTTGATTGGAAGTCGTGATGAACATCTTCTGTAATTTTCAATTGTATGGTTGTGTAGCTTGTATTCCAAGTTAGGTGAGTCATGAAGCACACCCTTCTTACAATGGAGTGAGTCCGAGCAGTAAAAGACATCCATGGTGAACATTCATCCAAGTGTGGTGCATTATGAAAAGCTCTACTTCTTTGAAAAAGAAGTTGATGTGAAGTAGTGACGAGGATCCTCAGTTCATCAGTCCAACAATTGTATTGAGTACCTGGTACACTTTACAGAGTTTGGCTTGTCACAAAGTGCATCCATTTCTCAATAGAATGATGTGAAGTAGTACAAGGCATCCTCTGGAATTATTTTCCTGAGTGTGGTGCAGCCGTCAACAGCTCAACTCCCATGATGAAGAGGTTGATGGGAAGTCGTGATGAACATCTTCTGTACTTGGCAATTGTATGGTTGTCCAGCTTGTATTCCGAGTTAGGTGAGTCATGAAGCACACCCTTCTTACAATGGAGTGAGTCCGAGTAGTAAAAGACATCCATGGTGAACATTCATCCAAGTGTGGTGCATTATGAAAAGCTCTACTCCTTTGAAAAAGAAGTTGATGTGAAGTAGTGACGAGGATCCTCAGTTCATCAGTCCAACAATTGTATTGAGTACCTGGTACACTTTACAGAGTTTGGCTTGTCACAAAGTGCATCCATTTCTCAATAGAATGATGTGAAGTAGTACAAGGCATCCTCTGGAATTATTTTCCTGAGTGTGGTGCAGCCGTCAACAGCTCAACTCCCATGATGAAGAGGTTGATGGGAAGTCGTGATGAACATCTTCTGTACTTGGCAATTGTATGGTTATCCAGCTTGTATTCCGAGTTAGGTGAGTCATGAAGCACACCCTTCTTACAATGGAGTGAGTCCGAGTAGTAAACGACATCCATGGTGAACATTCATCCAAGTGTGGTGCATTATGAAAAGCTCTACTCCTTTGAAAAAGAAGTTGATGTGAAGAGTGACGAGGATCCTCAGTTCATCAGTCCAACAATTTTATTGAGTACCTGGTACACCTTACAGAGTTTGGCTTGTCACAAAGTGCATAAATTTCTCAATAGAATGATGTGGAGGAGTACAAGGCATCCTAGGGAATTATTTTCCCGAGTGTGGTGCAGCTGTCAACAGCTCAACTCCCATGATGAAGAGGTTGATGGGAAGTTGTGATGAACATCTTCTGTACTTGGCAATTGTATGGTTGTCCAGCTTGTATTCCGAGTTAGGTGAGTCATAAAGCACACCCTTCTTACAATGGAGTGAGTCCGAGTAGTAAAAGACATCCATGGTGAACATTCATCCAAGTGTGGTGCATTATGAAAAGCTCTACTCCTTTGAAAAAGAAGTTGAAGTGAAGTAGTGACGAGGATCCTCAGTTCATCAGTCCAACAATTGTATTGAGTACCTGGTACACCTTACAGAGTTTGGCTAATTGTCACAAAGTGCATCAATTTCTCAATAGAATGATGTGGAGTAGTACAAGGCATTCTCGGGAATTATTTTCCTGAGTGTGGTGCAGCCGTCAACGGCTCAACTCCCATGATGAAGAGGTTGATTGGAAGTCGTGATGAACATCTTCTGTAATTTTCAATTGTATGGTTGTGTAGCTTGTATTCCAAGTTAGGTGAGTCATGAAGCACACCCTTCTTACAATGGAGTGAGTCCGAGCAGTAAAAGACATCCATGGTGAACATTCATCCAAGTGTGGTGCATTATGAAAAGCTCTACTTCTTTGAAAAAGAAGTTGATGTGAAGTAGTGACGAGGATCCTCAGTTCATCAGTCCAACAATTGTATTGAGTACCTGGTACACTTTACAGAGTTTGGCTTGTCACAAAGTGCATCCATTTCTCAATAGAATGATGTGAAGTAGTACAAGGCATCCTCTGGAATTATTTTCCTGAGTGTGGTGCAGCCGTCAACAGCTCAACTCCCATGATGAAGAGGTTGATGGGAAGTCGTGATGAACATCTTCTGTACTTGGCAATTGTATGGTTGTCCAGCTTGTATTCCGAGTTAGGTGAGTCATGAAGCACACCCTTCTTACAATGGAGTGAGTCCGAGTAGTAAAAGACATCCATGGTGAACATTCATCCAAGTGTGGTGCATTATGAAAAGCTCTACTCCTTTGAAAAAGAAGTTGATGTGAAGTAGTGACGAGGATCCTCAGTTCATCAGTCCAACAATTGTATTGAGTACCTGGTACACTTTACAGAGTTTGGCTTGTCACAAAGTGCATCCATTTCTCAATAGAATGATGTGAAGTAGTACAAGGCATCCTCTGGAATTATTTTCCTGAGTGTGGTGCAGCCGTCAACAGCTCAACTCCCATGATGAAGAGGTTGATGGGAAGTCGTGATGAACATCTTCTGTACTTGGCAATTGTATGGTTATCCAGCTTGTATTCCGAGTTAGGTGAGTCATGAAGCACACCCTTCTTACAATGGAGTGAGTCCGAGTAGTAAACGACATCCATGGTGAACATTCATCCAAGTGTGGTGCATTATGAAAAGCTCTACTCCTTTGAAAAAGAAGTTGATGTGAAGAGTGACGAGGATCCTCAGTTCATCAGTCCAACAATTTTATTGAGTACCTGGTACACCTTACAGAGTTTGGCTTGTCACAAAGTGCATAAATTTCTCAATAGAATGATGTGGAGGAGTACAAGGCATCCTAGGGAATTATTTTCCTGAGTGTGGTGCAGCTGTCAACAGCTCAACTCCCATGATGAAGAGGTTGATGGGAAGTCGTGATGAACATCTTCTGTACTTGGCAATTGTATGGTTGTCCAGCTTGTATTCCGAGTTAGGTGAGTCATAAAGCACACCCTTCTTACAATGGAGTGAGTCCGAGTAGTAAAAGACATCCATGGTGAACATTCATCCAAGTGTGGTGCATTATGAAAAGCTCTACTCCTTTGAAAAAGAAGTTGAAGTGAAGTAGTGACGAGGATCCTCAGTTCATCAGTCCAACAATTGTATTGAGTACCTGGTACACCTTACAGAGTTTGGCTAATTGTCACAAAGTGCATCAATTTCTCAATAGAATGATGTGGAGTAGTACAAGGCATTCTCGGGAATTATTTTCCTGAGTGTGGTGCAGCCGTCAACGGCTCAACTCCCATGATGAAGAGGTTGATTGGAAGTCGTGATGAACATCTTCTGTAATTTTCAATTGTATGGTTGTGTAGCTTGTATTCCAAGTTAGGTGAGTCATGAAGCACACCCTTCTTACAATGGAGTGAGTCCGAGCAGTAAAAGACATCCATGGTGAACATTCATCCAAGTGTGGTGCATTATGAAAAGCTCTACTTCTTTGAAAAAGAAGTTGATGTGAAGTAGTGACGAGGATCCTCAGTTCATCAGTCCAACAATTGTATTGAGTACCTGGTACACTTTACAGAGTTTGGCTTGTCACAAAGTGCATCCATTTCTCAATAGAATGATGTGAAGTAGTACAAGGCATCCTCTGGAATTATTTTCCTGAGTGTGGTGCAGCCGTCAACAGCTCAACTCCCATGATGAAGAGGTTGATGGGAAGTCGTGATGAACATCTTCTGTACTTGGCAATTGTATGGTTGTCCAGCTTGTATTCCGAGTTAGGTGAGTCATGAAGCACACCCTTCTTACAATGGAGTGAGTCCGAGTAGTAAAAGACATCCATGGTGAACATTCATCCAAGTGTGGTGCATTATGAAAAGCTCTACTCCTTTGAAAAAGAAGTTGATGTGAAGTAGTGACGAGGATCCTCAGTTCATCAGTCCAACAATTGTATTGAGTACCTGGTACACTTTACAGAGTTTGGCTTGTCACAAAGTGCATCCATTTCTCAATAGAATGATGTGAAGTAGTACAAGGCATCCTCTGGAATTATTTTCCCGAGTGTGGTGCAGCCGTCAACAGCTCAACTCCCATGATGAAGAGGTTGATTGGAAGTCGTGATGAACATCTTCTGTACTTGGCAATTGTATGGTTATCCAGCTTGTATTCCGAGTTAGGTGAGTCATGAAGCACACCCTTCTTACAATGGAGTGAGTCCGAGTAGTAAACGACATCCATGGTGAACATTCATCCAAGTGTGGTGCATTATGAAAAGCTCTACTCCTTTGAAAAAGAAGTTGATGTGAAGAGTGACGAGGATCCTCAGTTCATCAGTCCAACAATTTTATTGAGTACCTGGTACACCTTACAGAGTTTGGCTTGTCACAAAGTGCATAAATTTCTCAATAGAATGATGTGGAGGAGTACAAGGCATCCTAGGGAATTATTTTCCCGAGTGTGGTGCAGCTGTCAACAGCTCAACTCCCATGATGAAGAGGTTGATGGGAAGTCGTGATGAACATCTTCTGTACTTGGCAATTGTATGGTTGTCCAGCTTGTATTCCGAGTTAGGTGAGTCATAAAGCACACCCTTCTTACAATGGAGTGAGTCCGAGTAGTAAAAGACATCCATGGTGAACATTCATCCAAGTGTGGTGCATTATGAAAAGCTCTACTCCTTTGAAAAAGAAGTTGAAGTGAAGTAGTGACGAGGATCCTCAGTTCATCAGTCCAACAATTGTATTGAGTACCTGGTACACCTTACAGAGTTTGGCTAATTGTCACAAAGTGCATCAATTTCTCAATAGAATGATGTGGAGTAGTACAAGGCATTCTCGGGAATTATTTTCCTGAGTGTGGTGCAGCCGTCAACGGCTCAACTCCCATGATGAAGAGGTTGATTGGAAGTCGTGATGAACATCTTCTGTAATTTTCAATTGTATGGTTGTGTAGCTTGTATTCCAAGTTAGGTGAGTCATGAAGCACACCCTTCTTACAATGGAGTGAGTCCGAGCAGTAAAAGACATCCATGGTGAACATTCATCCAAGTGTGGTGCATTATGAAAAGCTCTACTTCTTTGAAAAAGAAGTTGATGTGAAGTAGTGACGAGGATACTCAGTTCATCAGTCCAACAATTGTATTGAGTACCTGGTACACTTTACAGAGTTTGGCTTGTCACAAAGTGCATCCATTTCTCAATAGAATGATGTGAAGTAGTACAAGGCATCCTCTGGAATTATTTTCCTGAGTGTGGTGCAGCCGTCAACAGCTCAACTCCCATGATGAAGAGGTTGATGGGAAGTCGTGATGAACATCTTCTGTACTTGGCAATTGTATGGTTGTCCAGCTTGTATTCCGAGTTAGGTGAGTCATGAAGCACACCCTTCTTACAATGGAGTGAGTCCGAGTAGTAAAAGACATCCATGGTGAACATTCATCCAAGTGTGGTGCATTATGAAAAGCTCTACTCCTTTGAAAAAGAAGTTGATGTGAAGTAGTGACGAGGATCCTCAGTTCATCAGTCCAACAATTGTATTGAGTACCTGGTACACTTTACAGAGTTTGGCTTGTCACAAAGTGCATCCATTTCTCAATAGAATGATGTGAAGTAGTACAAGGCATCCTCTGGAATTATTTTCCTGAGTGTGGTGCAGCCGTCAACAGCTCAACTCCCATGATGAAGAGGTTGATGGGAAGTCGTGATGAACATCTTCTGTACTTGGCAATTGTATGGTTATCCAGCTTGTATTCCGAGTTAGGTGAGTCATGAAGCACACCCTTCTTACAATGGAGTGAGTCCGAGTAGTAAACGACATCCATGGTGAACATTCATCCAAGTGTGGTGCATTATGAAAAGCTCTACTCCTTTGAAAAAGAAGTTGATGTGAAGCAGTGACGAGGATCCTCAGTTCATCAGTCCAACAATTGTATTGAGTACCTGGTACACCTTACAGAGTTTGGCTAATTGTCACAAAGTGCATCAATTTCTCAATAGAATGATGCGGAGTAGTACAAGGCATCCTCGGGAATTATTTTCCTGCGTGTGGTGCAGCTGTCAACAGCTCAACTCCCATGATGAAGAGGTTGATGGGAAGTCATGATGAACATCTTCTGTACTTGGCAATTGTATGGTTGTCCAGCTTGTATTCCGAGTTAGGTGAGTCATGAAGCACACCCTTCTTACAATGGAGTGAGTCCGAGTAGTAAAAGACATCCATGGTGAACATTCATCCAAGTGTGGTACATTATGAAAAGCTCTACTCCTTTGAAAAAGAAGTTGATGTGAAGTAGTGACGAGGATCCTCAGTTCATCAGTCCAACAATTGTATTGAGTACCTGGTACACTTTACAGAGTTTGGCTTGTCACAGAGTGCATCCATTTCTCAATAGAATGATGTGAAGTAGTACAAGGCATCCTCTGGAATTATTTTCCTGAGTGTGGTGCAGCCGTCAACAGCTCAACTCCCATGATGAAGAGGTCGATTGGAAGTCGTGATGTACTTCTCAATTTTATGATTGTCCAGCTTGTATTCCAAGTTAGGTGAGTCATGAAGAGAAAAATATGAGGGAAAAATCTCTTCTAATATACATCATCATCCCAGACGCAAATTCCATCTTCACACTGATTACGCAGTACCAGCTGTTGCATTTTATTCGAATCGGCCAACCGACCCCAGCAAGCTCGGTGGTCGAGTGGTTAAGACGTCTGCACTGGTAAGCAGGAAGTCGTTAGTTCGAATCCTGCCCAAGTAGGCCTGTGAATATTTTCACATAGGCTCTCAGAAAGCACTAAGCATCTATTGCTTCATATATTTTGTCAGGAAAGGGCAAGAGAGAAAAAAAATCTGTTCTAATTTACCTCATCATTCCCAACGCAAATTCCATCTTCACATTAAGCACAACCCTTCTTACAATGGAGTGAGTCCGAGTAGTAAAAGACAACCATGGTGATCATTCATCCAAGTGTGGTACATTATGAAAAGCTCTACTCCTTTGATAAAGAGGTTGATGTGAAGTAGTGAGGGGATCCTCAGTTCATCAATCCAACAATTGTATTGAGTACTTGTAGCTGGTATACCTTACGGAGTTTGGCTTGTCAGGAACTGCATCCATTTCTCAATATAATGATGTGGAGTAGTACAAGGCATCCTTGAAAATAATGGTGTGGTGCAGCTGTCAACAGCTCAACTCCCATGATGGAGAGGTTGATATGAAGTCAACGTGACACAATGCCCCCGCACCCATTACACCACTCTGAAACAGTATTCGGAGAGTAATTGAAATAAATGTTCGGTTTAGTGGTGTTCGGTATAGTGGCGTTCCATTGTACAACTATCTTGTACTGGAGTTTGCCTCTGTAAAAAGAACTGCCACCATCCAATCGTCTCAGAGAGTGGTACCCTCCGTCCCATTTACTAGTCTAATTCAACCGTACCCTGGCACAAACCACATGGTCCTGACTGGAGTCTAACCATGGGTCGACTGTCTCCAGTAGTCCTTATGTCATGTTTTCTCTGTTCCACTGGAATCAACAATTTGCATGGAGGCAGCTAGCACAATGCACTCTGTTCCACCCAGTGACAAACTGTGCATGAGGACATCAAAAATGGCAAATGATGAGAGAATGCAGCTCTACTCCAGTATAATTCAGCCATTGTCCGTCTACAGCAGATGCAAAACTGACTGTCACTCTTGTATCGACCTCCATAGTCACAGTTGACATTGCCAGGGAAGGCCTCTGCCAACTATTGGTTGTAACCATTGGTTCTGCATGCCTGCTGTAATTTTCAGAAATGAATGGATTTGGAGGGTAGTACTACTGTAACACTGACCTCTTTAAAGTTGTTTGTGCATAGATGCTGGGACAAGAGGGAAAAAATGCTCTTCTTGAAGTCTGGTTCCCTGACCTACTTCATACAAAACGGAGTAAGATGTAGATCTAAAATTATATTTTTCCCACCCATCTCACCTGCTAGTGATGATCAATTTCTCTGTCATAAAAGAACTTTCTTGGTGTGCATGGTAAATTTTGGTAATTGATTCAATGTCCTATACATACATGTATTAATTCTTTGGTCAGTTTGTTTTAAGAGAATTATTGCAGGTGAGAAGCATTAATCCCCCCCCCCCACCTAAAAAAATAATTAAGAAAAAATAAGTGAACAAAAGCCCAAAACAAAAGAGAAACCTACATGTATTAGTGTTTTTTGGTGTTTTTTAAAAAATTGTGTTGGTACATATAGTATCATTTTGTGGGTAGTATTATTTTTCATCCCTTCTAAAGTGGCAGTTAGTATTTGAAGTGATACTTTAGTGGGAATTTAGCTTGAGTGTTTTTCATTTTGTTTTAGTAATGATCCCGGCAGAAAAAAATCCAGTTACATTAGTTACCTAAAGGATATCACATTTTTATGGCGAAGCTGGAAATAAATTCTATTTTTCATTTTGAGATGACATCTAGAGTTTGGAAGCCACTGCTCTCTAGGACTGCAAGGTGCAAAAAGACAGAATGGCCTGAAGCAATTTCATGGAAAGTTTGCGAATTTAACAATGTACAAATGTACAAATGTATGTAATCAAAAATAAATTTCATTGAAAATTTACTTTAAATTCATACAAGCCTGTTTATACAGGGTCCCACATCCCAGTTTAATAGGAATGTGACTCGTCCACACGGATCAGTGCCCCATGATACTATTTCCGAATTGTGGATAGTCTAAGCAATAGACTTTTATCATGCTGTGGCCATCTTTGTCTTGTTCCCTATATGCATTAGCAATTATGAATAGTGATTCCAATTATTGAATGAAGGTGCCAGACTATTTTTCCTTCCAGCCTCGGTTTGGTTACATTGATTTTAATAGGAGAAAAACAAAATGGCCGTACCATTATAAAGGTCTATAGAACGATCCCCATTCCCCAATGCCCCACCCATTTGCCATACTGACCAATCACAGCCACAACTAGATCTGACAAATGTGTGATATGCACCTGTGTATGGCCATGTATGAATTACTTGGCTACGGCTGGATGTTACACACTTGTCTATGGTAGCGGCTGCAGCCACTTCCCATAGACTCGTGTGTAATTTCAAGCCATAGCCAAGTAATTCGGATACAGCCTCTTGGTGCTCATGGCTGTTGTCAATGTGCCATGGGCGGGTCTGTTCACTATTCACTCAACAAATCAGAACCAGTTCCTTAACAAAACAAGCTTGGGCTGCGGCTACTTCAGGAGCATTTTAAGGAGTTCCCCTGACAGACAATTTGCAGCAGCAGCCTGGATTAACACCTTCCTACTTTGTCTCATGCTTCATGTGTCTATGAGATGTCCTATGAGCAGAAGGGAGAGTTGGTCATTGGTCTTTGGCAGCTGTATCCCCTCCTCACACCAAGTCTTGGGAATGACAAGATGACAGTGGACTATGGACAACTGGACCTCCTCGTCTGGTGAGTTAACGTACATGTACCTCTTTTCTTTGAGAATTGACTATGAAGTATTTATGATATACATGTTATGTTTTTGGTTTCTGGTACCGAAACCAAGGGTTCCTCAAAAGTGCATATCACACTAGAAGCTTGCAAGCCTGAAGAAAATTGTAAAAAGAGGACAAAGAAAAGTTAAGTTTGGTTGGACTGAGAACCCAATCCACATGTCGGCCTTGTGGGATTTGAACCCGGGTCACAGCAGTGAAAGGCAAAGAATGCACCACTGGACCAACCTGACTACCCCTATTAGTTTAGCAAAACTTGACTTTCCTGACTTCCTTTATTAGTGTAGCTTCTTAGTTTAATTAGCACATCTTCTTTTAAGCAGATTTGTATGTACCTAGTAAGTAATATCTTAAAAGAATTTTAAGTTTTGTAAGTTTCTCACTATATTCACATGCATACGTGTAAATGTTGACCATGCCTGCATAATATTCAACAGTTTGAACATGTAGGCATATATGTGGCTTCAGTGCAGGTACAATTCATATTGAGACCTAGTTTGACATGGCCTACTCTTCATTATTAAGTGAATACAATTATGATTGAGCGTACAATTGGCAATCTTTAAAAAAAAAATATTTTGGCGGTGCCTGGAATCTACTTTGAGGAAGCAGGAATTGGCTACTTTAAGTAGTCGACTCCTCAAAAAAATGGAATCGCAATTCTGATTCCAGTCGACACCTGTACGGTTGCCTAAGCCTATGGCTGTGATATCTTTGGTGGTAAAACCTTGTTTGCTATGCCGTTGTGAAGAGAGTTGATCCTCCTCCATGGTTTAACCAATAATATTCAGGAATTGCACAATTATATTGTGTGCGATGTTTTTGTTGGAAGCATTTAACAAAAAAGGTTTTTAAATATTGGCCATGCAGGGTTCCCTGTGGTTTCTCTTGTGTAGTCAAATAAATTTCAAATAAAATGTCCATTTAATAGATTTCACCCAACGGACCTCCTGGGGATGGCCATCCCAATTCCAAGTTCCATTTCCTTCCTGTGTCGTTAATCTCACAGAAAATGAGGTATTTTGGTAAATGTGCAATGAAACATAGGGGGGGGGGGGAATGTCAGCCTTTCATTATACCATGCAATCAATTAAAGTGTCATACTCCATCACCACTACCAAGTCAAATGACCTCAGCTGTAACTGGCATCACACTACATGCACTACAACTGCAGGTCAGATGAGAAATAAGGTTGTATCTGTTTATTAGTGTCCTTGTTAAATCATCACGTTCGCCTGCTATATACATGCACATGCAATTTCTGATTTTGTGTTTCCCTACAAAAAGTTTGCTGGTACTTTTTCTATTAAAGTTGTAATTAACAGAGAATTCTTTCAATTATTTTAAATTGTACTCTAGGCCCTAAATTAAATTTGAAATCTACACTATCACATTGATTTCTCAATAAAGTATGAGTGCAGGGTTCCTGCGGCCTGGAAAAATCCTCGAAAGTCATGAAATTTTATTTTCAATTACCATGCCTGGAAAGGTCATGGAATTTTGTAACGTTTACAGAAGTCATGGAAAAGTCATTGAATTTTGTGAAGACCATCAGAAATCTGATTTTATACTTTACATACACATTTAATGCATCTAAGAAACAAACTAGCATTAAATGCCAACAAAACCAAATGTATGATTATTGGTTCAAGGCAGAAAATATCCAACGTCGACCTGAACGTGTGCATTGCTGATAAGGTTATCGAAAAAGTGAAATATTGTAAATGCTTGGGTGTAGTTGTTGATGAAACATTAAGTTGGGGTACACATGTTGAATACGTAAGGAAGACTGTTTCGTGGGTGTGTTAAACAGAATTCGTGATTACGTTCCCCAAAGCAGCCTGCACACACTCTTTGTAAGTTTAGTTATGCCATCTTTAGAGTATTGTTGTACGGTGTGGGGAGGAAGGTACATATCTCACGACAATACCCTCAACAAATGTCTAAAAAGAGCCGCACGGATAATCCTTAAATGTACCCCCCTCACCCCCTCAGCTGATATGTTTGCCAGACTAAATTGGATTCCTTTTAAAGAAAGAGTTCAGTCCAAAAAGGCTATCTTTGTTTTCAAAAGCCTTAACAAAATGACTCCTTTGTACATGACAAATCTGTTCACACCACTTACAGTGATTCGTGAAACACGACAATCGACCCAAATGGCACTGAAAGTTCCTTTCGCCAAAAAGGAATGCTACGTGACAAGTTTCGCTGTGAGTGGTGCCAGTATATGGAATAATCTGCCTGAACAAATGAGAACCATAAACTCCTTAAGTACATTTAAATCGGAGCTACGTAAAGCCATCTATCAGTGATATTTCTGTCATTTACGCTGATCTGCGGAGTTATAAACTTGGTTGCCAAAATACTTTGGAGCCGGATGGGAATTTCCCCTTGTTTTTCACCCTTGAAGGTTTTTTCGCGGGTTTTTCGCCCATCCCGTATATCAGGAATAGGCTTGAGAGTTGAAAAGTTAACAGAAAATTGATTTATTTGTGTAAACATTATTGTATTTGTTTAAATATTTTGTATGAATGTGTAAATATTCAGTTTTAACTAATAATATGCAGGGCCCCAATGGAAACCAGTTTTAAACTGTTTGGGCATACCCTGGGTAAAGAAATGTAATAAATAAATAATAAATAAATCTTAAAATTTGTCTTGTATGCCTAGTCTTTCTGTTAGGGAATTTTCACAGAACATGTTTCACAGGTTTTTTTTATCAGCATTTTGATGAAATAGGTCATGGATTTTCATGATTTAGTCATGGAAAAGTCAAGGAAAAGTCGTGGATTTTTATTATCCTAAAGGTGCAGGAACCCTGTGAGCGAAATGAGATACTACACGTACATGTACTTCCTACTGTATTTCCTACTTCCTACTGTAGGTACCGTAGTGATGTTTTTTGAGAGGGTACAACAGGCCATTTGGGAGAAGCAGCAAATATAGCAATTGTAGATTATCACACCCAAGAGTATAGGTTTTATGTCACTCGTTAATATATGGGCACAATTTTTCCTACCTAATTTTCTTTTTGTGATTATAACTCATTTCATCTGAAAGCTGTGATATAGCATAGGTAGTGCATAGGCCTTGTTCTTACATATGAAAGCACAGTATCTGTGAAAATTTGAGCTCAATGTGTCATTCCAGTTGGAGAAAAATAGTGTAAACTGTTTCTCTTTTAGTAGTGATTTCGGCCCCCCCATTATAAAAGCCATATTCAAGGGGTTTAGGATGGGATTCTACATATAATTTGGTTAAATGTTTAGCAAAACTAACCTGCACAGTTTAAAAGGTAGAAATGTTCAGCAAACACAAAGGCTGCCGCCTTTTGGGAAAAGTTCAGTAACAATTATCACTTTGCTGTTATTGATCAATACCCCATGATTTTTAATGGGGTCAAACTCATTGCCCATAACAAGAAAAAGGTTACCCTAATATTATTCTCCTTGCAAAACATCTGAACACGCACACAGTTTACTCAATTCCAGCAATCTAAGCACAGAATCACTAAGCAGTTCCCAAAGAAACCAACAACATTTGTTCACCAAACATAAATCTATTTCCCCCAGTCTGAAATATGCCCAACTTTAATATTGAGGGGTTTTTGTGCAGCGGAGTTGGATATGTCATGAAGCACATTCATCGTACAATGTAATGAATCTTAATACTAAAACATCATCGGTGATCATTTATCCAAGTTTGCTTCATTACAAAAATCTCTCTAGTTGAAGCGGTTAATGTGAAGTAGTCGTGAACATCCTACCCTAAGGATCGCATAATACTGAGTGTGGTGAGTCATGAAGCACATCTATCTTGCACTGGAGTGTCTCGGTTGCAAGAGCTGCTTCTAATTAACCATCTCAGACAGTGGTACATCCGTACTATTTACGAATCTCAGTATTTTAATCAATTGTACCCTGGTCCTACCCATTCTCATTGAAGCAATAGTGCAGTGCCCTCAGCCCAATCAATGAGCTTACCACACTCTGTGTGTGTGTGTGTGTTTAGTGCTGTTTGGTACACCTGCTCACCCAGTATTTTGGCAGATGCTTACACCATGGCTCGATTGTCTCCAGTAGTTTTGTCGTTATGTCACATTTTCTCTGTTCCACTGGAACTGACAATTGGGTGCCAGTTGCAAAGAAATGTTCTAGCCTGCGACAGACTGCATGAAGGCATCAAAAGTGGGCAGATGAGAACATAGACCAGCTCTATTTCATCAACCTAACCATTGTCTTTTCTACAGTACATGTAGGTGCAACACTGACTGCCACTCTTGGATCAACCTGCACAGTCAAAGTAGTCACTTGGGGTGTGCAGTTACGGGTTGTAAAAGAACCTGGTAGGTACCCGTATTTCTTTCAATCGGGTACCCGGTTCTTTTACTACCCGTAACTTCACTAGGGCTGTCCCGAATATATCAAATATATTCAGCGAGTATCGAATATTCGGTCAAATCCAGTTTCGAATATTCCAAAACTAAATGACTAGAAAATGAACAGGCCTGAACTGCACACCCCTAGGGTACCCATTAAAGAAATCCAACCCAAAACTTCCAATCCCGGAAGTTGTAATAATGTCTTTTCTGAGATTAAAAAGTCTGAAAAATCTCATGCCTTTTCAGTAGACATGATCACTTCTCCGCCTTTGTGTGTGCCTGCCCGTTCGTGCCCCGGCATATCACAAAAGGAGGTTGTCCGGAAGCTTTATACAGTTGTATTTATTGTGGAATGGGCATGCTATTATGTCTTGTCGAGGCTCTTATCCAGGCTCTTATCCATACCCAGATTACAAAAACCACAACCGGTAAATTCCCTTTATTGTCAACTTTCGCTGGTGTTTACATCCTGTTCCCTTGGCATTAAACGACTGAGAATATTTCATTTCTCACTGGAAAGGATGCCAGTCCATCGCAGGTTATTCCTCAACTGCCGCTGTGTTAAACCATTTCTACTCCTGAATGGAGAGAAGCAATTATGATAAAGTGTCTTGCTCAAGAACACAAGTGCCATGACTGACAAGACAGGGATTCGGACCCACTTTCTGATGACTGGGCCACCACCGGACTCTGGGCCCGGTATTTCTGGACCACTTGTGGTCATAACACTTCACAACTATCTAAAACCTATTGAGCATTATAACATACATGTATGTGAACTTCTTATGCACACGTGGTAAAAGAGTAGGTTTTAGAAACAAGTTGTGAGCTGTTGAGAAAACATTTTGCGCTTTCCAAGGACAGTGGATTTTTATTCTAGACAATAGAGAGGTTTCGTTAGCGCACAGTTTGTGCGTACGCCGACGATTAGCTGTAAACGGTATGTAACGGAAATTGGTAAAAGAGATGTTCCTTGGTTTTATCCGTTTCTTACATGCAATGCAACTGCTGAGGTGACCACGTTTAGGATGAGTGAGGAAAATGTCAAACAAGCGCAAAAACTGATGAGATCACGGGAACTAAACGTAGTCGTCTCTCTAACCGTGCGCCAACGAAACCTCTCTATTGACTGCTTACTTTATCCATGTTAACCTTTTAGACGCAGATCTAAAATTAAATTTTTCCCCGCATATCACCTGCCACACAGATTTGAAAGACATAAAGCCTTAGATTATGATCCAAACACATTAGTGATGTAATTAACAATTTCTAAAAGTGATTGATCAATTTTTCTACCATACAGAAAAGATAGATTTAGCTGATATAGTACGTTTCGGTATTTGATTCAGTGTCCTACATTGTACATATTAATTTTGTGGTTAGTGTGTTTTGATGTAATTATCGGAAGTGGGAGGCACCTTTAATCATCCCCCATGAAAAATAAGGTAATAAATAATTAAGGGAATAAATATGTGAAAGGTCACTTAATGAGCTTAAAGGTCATTTGTGGTCAAAGGTCATTTGAGGTCAAGTTATAAAAAAAAAGTATAAGTCCAATTGCAATCAAACTTGAGTCTTAGGTGCAAGCCTAAGGGCATTTCTCAAACCTTGGCTTGGACTCCGGCTTTGGCTTCGGGTAATTTTATGTCCCCAGATTTGGCAAGATCTGGGACACTGTTTTTGCTACATGTACATCAAAGTCTTTTGTTTTAACCAAGAGCCAGAGCCTGTTTATTTATTTACATAATTAAAGCTTCAGATTGGCAGTGGGACTGTGGGGAATAGCTGGAGCGAAGCCAACGTTTGAGAAATGCCCATGGAAACATGTGACCCGCTCTGCAAAAAGGGCATATAAGTCGCTGTATGCTTGTATGCGTAATGGGTCGTTTTATGTGAAGAGGGTGAACAATTCTTTTAAGGGAGGGATTTTTTTGCATCTTTGATACCTATATTATCCTAGTTCATATACAAAATCTTTGATTTCAGTGAATAAAGTTAGAAAAGAATGTTTGTGTCGAGTGCTTCAATCTATTGCTTTGCTTTTTGGTTTCTTAAATGGCTTGTTTCTCCATAAGTCATTTAAAGAAATTCCTGAAAACAAACATGCACATTTCCAAATATCTTGCAAATGCAAAATGCTACAGGCCTCAGACATATACCATATGGAAGCCTATAAAATGGCCAGTCCAGATATATATAAAACACTATTTTCAAATTTGGCAACATAATGCCCCTTTTTGCAGAGTGGGTCAAATATGTGATGTTGATTTTAAAGGTTAACTTGGATGCAGTGACCAAAAAAGGCGACATGTGTGATCCATGGAGAAGCTGCAAATGAACTTTTCAATCCTTTCTTTGAGGTGACATCTAGAGTTTGGAAGCCACTGCTCTCTCGGACTGCAAAGAGCTCTAGCAGAACAGCCTGAAGCAATTTCATGGAAAGTTTGCAAACTCTAATAATGTATGTAACCAAGAATAGATTTCATTGAAATCTAGCAGTGAATTCATACAGGGCTGTATAGGGTGAGGGTTCCACATCATGACTAGTTGTGAATACGACTCGCCCACGTACTGTTTCAAGGTGGATAGTCTGAGGAATAGGCTGATCTCTTGAGCCTCATTCACGCTCACTGTTGCTATCCTTTATTTAGTCTGTCCTACAGATATTTTCATGATAGATTTTCCACCGGCTTGGTTTCTGCAGTTGGTGTTTGAGTGTAAAACTCGGCTCTCTGCCTGTTCCCACCAATACACTCTAGCTAGATGTAGAACAAAAAGCTATGCCAATAGCTTGTTCCTCGTTCTGTATCTCTATGGAATTCTTTGCGTGGTACATGATGTTTCCCTTCATCTTACAATCTTTCTTGCTTCAAGAGGAGTATCAATTCCTACCTCTTGTTTCTTTAATTCCATTTCTTTTTGTAGCTCCGTACCTCAAGTGGCTTTTAGCCTTGTTCGGGTGAACTTGCATTAATTAACCCTAACCCTGCCAGACGCAGCACAGTGCATCTGTGGTGACAGCTTGACCTTGCTGCACTCTGCACACAAGTCAATGTGACAAAGTATGCAATTTGATGCATCTGGCAGGGTTTCTAGCCAAAATACCCTGGAAGGTTAGGGTAAATAACGAAAATAATAATTTCAGCTGAAAATGACAATACAAACTTCTTTAGGATTCAGCATTTCCACAGGGTTTACCAAATTATCGAAGACCGTGAAGTACATGTATGTCTTCTTGGAATTGCCAAACTTTGTGAATAATTTTTGTTTTCATTTTTTTCGTATCTCTGTAGTGCGTACTCTATGATTAGCTTCCAAAGCCAAATTCCATTCAATATTTTTAATTTGTTCTGGTTTAGCAGAACATCATTGGTAGTTCCTGCATTTCAATGGTAAGGCAATTAACTCTGCTCTTTAAAGTAATTTGTTTCGTTCAACTTTCAGCTACATGTATCCGAGCTCAGTATTAGTTCAATTTAAAATGTCACCCCGAAAACGTCAGTGCAGGAAGTAAAGCAGAACAGGAATTGATAGCATTGCCTTCACTAATTGTATTGTGAAAAGGGTATTGCTTTCGGTACTTGACTTTTACGTAAAGTGGATGCCGTATGTCCACTAGTGCTGAAGGCAGCATGCAATTTGGATCCTTAAGTTCCAACATCACATCACATAAAGGATCTTTCATTGATTCAGAAAATTGCAGTATATCTTGAGGATAAGTACTGTTTTTTTGGAAAACCTCATTTTTATTGCCTTGTTATTGTAAAAGTTTCTATTGAAATTCGTATTGAATTTACTAGAAGTGGCTTTAAATAGAAAAGAATGGTAAAGAAATTAGAAAAGAAATTAGATATTGAAAAAATGGGGAGACATGCATGTAGGGCAAGAAAGCTCGGTTAATTATAGAGCACTGGGACAGTGTTCTGGAGGTCATGTTAAAAATCCAGTCTTTATAGAGTGTGGGAACTTGGAGGAATGTTTGTAGCTATATTTGAATTCTTGGGGGAAAAATCCATTTAATTTTATTGGGTGAACATACATGTAAGTCACTCTCTCTGTAGAAATCATACACCATTTTGTTTTTTTATATGTAACTGCACTTTTTTCCTATCGAAAGGAGAAACACTTGGTGACAACTAAAATTTTTGAATAAAAATAAATTGTCTTTCATGCGGTTTCCCCAATTCCGAGGTAAGTTGGTCAGTTGATTTCCAGTTGTAACTAAACTTCTGATAACGGTATATAGCATAGCCAAAAGGTGATATTTGCATTTGGCTGTCAAAACAGATGCCACCTGATCTTATTTGCAAATCAAATTTTAGTTTCAAATTTCAAAAGCCTTGACACCTATATCACCACTGTCATCAATGCCGATGACTTGATCTCAGATTGAAGCAAACGTAATTTGACACAAAAAATTGACACAAACTCGTCATCCTATCCCCCCAAATTTACAATTGAAGCTGTAGTGTGGTTACCCTCTACACAAAGCAGAAAATTAGCCTCTTGAAAGGAATACACAAAGTGGAGATGTTTGATTGGGAATAGGCCACAAGTCCTTTTGTCTCGGATGTAATTCAAGGAACACATGGGGAAAGATGGGTCTGTAGTTTTGAAAATTGGGAAAATTTCTCTGGAATGTTAAAGAATTATGCTTTATTATTTAGATCTGGGCCCAGGAACAGGCCCGCTGGAACACATTTTTGGGTTATTCAAAGACGACTTGCGAGTGCGGAGTTTGAATCCCTTATAGCTTTGGAGTCCTAGATGCTCTGTCATGCCATCTGAGCCACTATGTGACATCTGAATGTCCCTTTTAAATAAATTGTATAATTAAAAAAAAATCGCAATTTAACGAAATACTCAATCATGATTGAAAAACTAGTCCTGTTTTAAATAATTCTAACCCTGATATCCAATTTTAATAAAATGGGTCATTTCATTATGTTATATATTACAAAAACATCAGGCATATCCCCTGGTATGCTATAATAATTAAAAACATTCTTTGTAGGAAATATTTGCCTTCATACCGTTTTATTGAAAACGTTTTCTTGAAAACGTTTTCCATCCGTTTTGACATTTTCCACCTGTGTTTAAGGTTTTTAATGTGTTCATTTGATAGCAGCCTTCCATTTTTTTTTTAAGATATAAATTCAAGTCGGTAATTGGCCATGTTTAGTTCGCCCTTGCGCCTCGCGCGCACCGGCGTTGTACAGATACAGCATTTCGTTCCTGGGCATACGTGAAGTACGAATATCATGCGGGGATGTTCTGGGCGATACCCATAGCGCGAGCGCTATTATTAAATTAACCCCTTGCGTACGGATGACGCCATAGGGTGCAAAAAAGTGTCACCAGGCCGGATGACGCCATTGGCCGCCGTTTGTGCAGTTTCAATCCATTGTTGGATTATTGTGTATGTTACGCTTGACTGCACAAACACATTGTGGCCATTTCACTTGGCTGCCCAGAACCACCGCGACACCCCGATGTCTCCCGTAAAATACCGTGCCCAAGGGGTAATACAGCTCTATGGCAATACCAGACATGTCAATACCAACAAAATAATAAATACGACACACAGCGCCGGCCATGCAAGTAAAAATTTGGGGCGCCGATAGCGACTTGTCTACGCGATGGCCCGCAACCAGAGTATAAATCTAAAATCCTTTTCCCGTTCATGGTTTGGTGCACACGGACGGATGGACGTACGGGGCCACATGTGCACAGTACATAGACAAACAACTGCTGGGCTCTGCTTGTGGCATAGAGCACCAACATGGTGGGAATTAAACGTAGATATTTTCAAAAAATGTCACAAATATACATTTCTGACTTGAAACATGTCTACTAAAAGTTGGGATGTTTTAGTATATTCCAGCACCCACATCCAGAAAGTTGGGGGTGCTGCAGCAACCGCAGCTGGAAATCGTTGGAAAACTGCCCTGTAGCCTTTAGTCAAGGCGCACGTGGCTACCCGGACGAGTGGCGCGCCCCGGACATGCTGGCATTTGGGGCACGTCAAGCGTCCAGGTAGCCACGCGCACCTTGACTAAAGACTGTCATCTGCCCGACGGTTGAAAACGAGTACCATTTTTCTCTCGTTTTTTTCACCATCCAACAACGCAAAACTCTGAACAGGTCAGTAGAACGATATTTCATATAAAATACTAACCCCCAAATCCGCCCATTTTTAAAAAATTGCAACAATGACCAATCATGTACACTACTTTTACTACAAACGGTTACATCAATTAAAACTCGGCAGGTGGTCTATCAAATTTTTGTATGCAAGTTTGCCCCAAACAAGTCTGAAAGCCACTCGAGGTACGGAGCTACAAAAAGAATCAAAGATACAAGAGCTAGGAATTAATATTCCTCTTGAAGCAGGAAAGATCGTAAGATGAAGGGGACTGCATGCAGACAATAGAGGAATCCTACAACGACGAGTTTAGCGCCGATCTGCGCACTTCCGCGTTTGAAAACGAGGATCTCAATGTCACAGTAAACAACTTTATGCTGATCGTGCGCCTGTGCTTCCTTTTAAGGCATGATTAATTCATGCACGAATGAATGTGCTGAAAAGCGTTGTTTTGTTTGCCACTGACATTCTCGCTTTCAACCCGGAAGTGCGCAGAAGGGGCTAATGTGAAATTCCTCTATTGGCTTCAGTTTTCCCAGACATGTTCATGTGAAAGTAAATTACATGTTTCACAAATCCTGCCAAGTCAGACTCGTTTATAATTGATTCATTGCTTGGACTTTCCCTCGCTCTCTGAAACTACACTACGTGTAATAACAGCCCACACACAGCGCATTAAGTCTTAGTCCTCTTTCAGAGTTATCGATCGGTTGTGTCGAGTTACTTCTTAAATGTTATGAATAAAGAGCACCAAACGGATTGTGCAGGTCGTTTGTTTTAATTTTACAGAGACGATGCTGTGTAGGGTATACGTGCTCATAAGCACGTAGCAACATTTAAGAGAAATCACTTTCGGGGGTTAAAATTTAAAACGAATTTTACCAAAGTGTGATACTACAATGTAACTTGGATAGCTTTTGAATAATGTCAATTGGAAGTGATCAGCCCCCTCCCGCCATGTATTTGCCACCAAAATACAATCCTGAGGAAAATGGTTGAAACACTTTAATATAATGTAGCACACAAATGCTCCTAAATTTATATACACGTGGTTCTTTCTTTTCTAACCCTAATCCTGTACTTAAGTATTTCCTCATAGACTTTGTGCACACAAATTCTCTGAAACATTGTCTTTAGAATTTCCTTTTTGGCATTGTTTCTCACTCCACAAGGTAGTGAATTTAGAAACAGGATTACACAATACCCCATTCCCCTCCCTTCCCCGATCTCGACCACTCCAAGTTTTGGCGAGGTTTTCGTAAACTTTTCCTCAACTCACATCAACATTGTACTGGGAGGGGGTGGGGAGTGTTTCAGCACGTTTACCTGGAGATTTCAGTATGCCCTCTTGGTCTTTTGGAGCCAAGTCGATCCAGATGATTACAGTACGCATCTGGGTAATTAAGTAAGGGAATAAATATGTGCTGGGCCGGTTTTAAACGTACGTTTAAAACCGCCTTGGGGCCTGGGCGCTTGATAATGACCCGAGGCGAAGGCGAGGGTCATTATCAGCGTCCAGGCCCCAAGGCGGTTTTAAACGTACGTTTAAAACCGGCCCAGCACATATTTATTCCCATTCATAAAATACCTTTTTGTATAATTAAGCAAAAACCACCGAAAATTATAAATTTCCAATGGTTTTGTTTGTAAAACACCCTTTCAGCTATTTAATAGTTCGTGCCACGCGCGAGTAGTGCTAAACATTTCCTGATATGGAAATTGACGCGCGCGCGACGCGCTCGCCAGGTGGTGCAGAACGCAGCAGTGCCGGTGTAGTGTTAAATTATGGACTCTAATTACGGACGCATCGGTAGTATTGCACTTGCGTTATTAGGAGAGTGACTGGTCGCTCGAGTGTTCAACCAATAAAATGGACCAGATTTTGTAGGACTCTACATTTCATGTGACACCGAAAAAAAATGTTTAAAACCGCACCGTGTTTAAACAACTTCCAGCCTTGTTTAAACAACCGTTTAAATACACCCACGTGACCAATTGGGATAGTGAAACTCGCTGAGGCATTTATGAATATTAGATATTTTGAAACCAAGTCACTCCAGTGGAATGAGCACTTTGATCACAAGGTGCCGGAGGAAAAACTGTCTAGTCTGAATGATTACTGGTGAAGGGATATTTATTTTAGAGGACCGTTGAATGATTGGACATTGGATACTAGTTGGTCACTGATGACCGTGGATATATCGGGCCATGGATTTGACCTGTGTTTTTGTTTTTAAATGAAACCCCCTGTCACTTTGGTGGCATTTTCTTCCACATCAAGTGTAAATGTGTACAGCCTTTGCCCTTTGCATGTATATTCAGCAGCAGGGGCTGAATCACTTATTTTGAAACACTGCAGAATTTTATCAAATCAAATTTTGGGCAGGCCCAGTTGTTTTGTCAATGTTTCATTACTTACACGTGTAAATAGAAAAAAAGAAACTTAGTTGATTTTTATCATTAACAGAATGGTATAACTGTAAAAAGTATTGTTATATCTCCGTCTTGGATACTGTACTTTGATTTGCCTAAAACAATCACGTGTCCGGTCTATAAAAATGACCGGCACACTCCAAGCATCGATATCACACATCAGCAGCCAGCTAGCTATTGAGCTGTATCATTGGTACCCATGCAATTTTCATCTACATGTACACTGTTGACAGTAAACTATAATTTGAGCAGCGAACTAGCAGACGATCAGCTGTATTGGTACCCACGCAATGTTTACCTACACTGTTGAAAGATAGTAAACTATGGTGGGAGCAGCGGATTAGCAGATGATCAGCGTGATTTGTTAGAGTTAATTTCCACTGAGCAAGCCAAGTTGAACTGAAAAAAAACTGGGTTTGGCGATATAACGAAACAATTGTTGACTGCTGTGATATGACATTTTTAACACCCGGGTGCTGTACGTCCCTCGGGTGTTAAAAACGTCATATCCCATATCACAGCAGTCAACAATTGTTAAATATACTGCTACCAGCTGCTTGCTAAATGTAACCTGAAATATTTTATCAATGAAAGTCAATAGGGCCTGATGTTCTGATCCTATCGGGGCCTTTCTCAAAGGCTAAATCAGTAATTAAGTTTTTTGAACTGGTATATGAATTTTGTTGGGATGATTTTTCCCCCATCCAACTGTGATGCAGTGACAATGTTCAAATTATTCAAACTCTTGACTGCACTGTTGCTGTTAATTTTTTAGCAACAGAGGCTAAATCTGTCACTCGGTCAATGCCACTAACTTTTGACTAATGGATTTAGAGCAGTCCATATTGACAGGCATGAAGTTCCAGCCCACAGCAACATTGTCAGTAACTGACCAATAGCAAGCAAGCAGCCTGCATAATTAACACTCAGTCCTGAAGCTCCACCCACTGCACCACAGAGCGCCTGCTTGTCTGTCCATGCTCCATGCTCAATGTGTAGGCATAGCACAGTTGTATTATAATCCCTGTATTGAGTTGCACTCACACCAAATAATTCAGAACATCACGTCCAGAAGAAGGATCAACATCGCAAAATGTTGTAACATCACAGTGCTGTTAAATTATAAAACAGTCAACCAGAATTAACCCTAACGGTCCTGAATCCTCCAATTTCAATATGATTTTTCACATCACCTAGGGAGTTAGGGTTAATTAATGCCAGGTGACGACAGAAGACAGTGGAGGATTTCATCCCCTCAAATCATCTATTCCTAAGCTTTGGCATGCAGGTAATGCTTGCTGTATCCAATCCGTGTACATGTAGAGTACCAGTATTTACTATAGAATCATCTTCAGCCAATCTGCATTGAGATTACAGACGCTGACAGTCTGCCTGTGGTCTTCAACAGGTGACTGCTGGGATTATAAACGGGCCGTCTTGTTCCTGCCGGATCATAAGTCTCTCGCAGCACTGATTGGTTTTTTCGGCCGTGCTTATTTCCACAGCGCCAGTGTTGAGGCATTCATGGTGCTGCTGTGACTGAGTAACGTTACTGCAATCATCGGTGATCGTCATTGCTACCACCAGATCTTGTTTTTAGTGTGAGTACTGTTTATTTGTAGGCCCACAATTTCACTGTGGCATTTTATTTATGACTGCCGGGATCAAATATTTCATTAGCTATTTGTCTCAGGTTGATTTAATATTCTTCGGTCTAAATCAGAAGTACTTATTTGAAGAGTTAAATGAACCAAATGTCAAAGCTGGTGTTATGTTTTTAACTTTGGGCTTGTGGGTTGTTTGTATTTAATTTGGTAAATATTTGTTTACGATGGTCCTGTTACTGGTTTGTGTATTTGTTCATGAACCCCTTGCCACCGGTTGATACAAATGTGCAGATTGAAAATTGCCACCTTGGCCGGTTGACGTCTATTTGTGCCAATCTCTGCATTTTCAATCCATTATTGAGTTATTGTGTACGTTATGCTTGGCTGTACAAGCCTTTTGTTTTCTGTTTCGCTTGGCTGCACAACCCGGCCTGGTGCCCCGGGTGCCCCTATGTAATGCCCATTGGCAAGGGGTTAAATAAAGGCAGTATTATGTTTTGACATTTACCTACATGCAATTTAAATGAGAAGAAATTGTTGACCTTCTATGGTGTTGAGCACTGCACGCTTAGTGCTTTCCAAAAGCCTGTGGGTAAAATTTCACAGGCTTACCCGGGCGGAACTCCAATTTTAATATAATCTTGCATGCACCCCAAGGGGTTAGGGTTAAAGGTACAATGTAGTATACAACATTTGCAAACATCGAAAAGTCAAAAAACAAAACCACTAAATTATTATGAAAAAGTAAATAGCAGTCTCAATCATCCTGTCGTCTGCAAATTGTTAAAAAATTTCAAATAGGCCTACTGCCCCCAATTTACCAACTTAAGCTAGTGAGTCCACATTTTGTTTGGCAATTGCTTGCACATCCCTGAACACGTGCAATCCAGCTAGTCTTCCCAACCTGATAATTCTGACCAAACTACAAGAACAGCATTTTTTTTCTTGTTGGTTTCCTAGCATCTCTGCACACACAACTTTAAACAGGTCAGTGTTACAGTATTTGCTATAAAATAATAACCCCCAAATCCATTCATTTTTTGAAATTTACAGCAAAAGTAAATGTCTACTACCTTTATTGCGGTTCTGAGGAGAATGTATGTCTATTTCATAAATGGAATCTGATATCTATTTTTGACCTGTCCATACACGGCTTGAATGTAAATTTCCACTGTTCCATCAGGTTAGCAGATCCAAGTGATGCACTAGATGAGAGTAATTTTGTCAAGGCCGCTGCTTATCAAGATGCTATTAACCATTACAATTAGAGTCAGAACTTGTGAATAGCACAATTTGTCAAGTGAATGGCAATCAACAAAGAAGTGTGGAGTCTGAGGTAGAAAAATTACAACATTTTCTGGAATCGCATTATTGATCTTAGTCTGGTTGTCCAAGGCCTAAATTATACTGGACTTATGCATACCAAAATTATTACCAATCCAGTGTGCATTTCGAGCCTTGTCATATATGTGTATAGTATTGGCTCTGCGGGTTGTGGCAATAGTTAGTGCATATGTGTATTTAATGCAGCAAAAACCTCCCTTTTCCTGTCCATGCTAACTCTTGTGAAGTTGTGTTTTTCGCACCTCTCTTGCTTTCATCGGAGGATGTATTTGCTCAATCCTCCATGATCTAACTCGCCATAAGGTGCAAAGTCAATCTGCCCCCAGGGTTTCAGATCAACTTGTGGTCAATACTCAACTAGCGTGGAGTTTGAATGACTAAAGTGTCGGAATCAGACGTGCTCCAATTACAAAGCCAATGTTGATCTTAACGCTGTTTTTGTCTCCCAACAGAAAAGTCCTCTCGCATCCGCAAGTCAACAATGCTATGCCTATGGGCCATCCTGGCGGTACTTGTATGCTGCGGAGCAGATCATCCCTCGGATGAGTCTATCAGCGAGGAAGATCAGGAGGATGGTCCCACTGCAGCGCATGCATCAGATCCAATCAGGCCTGACGTAGTATGCCGGGCAAGATGTTTAGCTAAATGCCTCACCAACAGCACGGTGAGTACCCAGTAATGGTGGATTCATGGGAAGCGCTGCTGACGCCCATATTTTTGTGACAGTTTATGAAGTCGAATCTAATGGAATCGCGATTCCTGCTCAGAGTTGGAGTAGACTTTAAAAATGTTAAAGTTGCCTAAGCCTATCCCAAATGGCACAAGGATGAATTTTTCTTCAAGCAAATTTGACACGCAGTAAAATCTTAACGAATGCATGCATTATGTTCACTTTCCAGTGGTCATATGGTATGGTCGGCAGTAAACATGCACACAACTTATAAAAGTGTGCAGTACAAGCCGTACAATATACACTGCAATAATAGATATCACAACATTGTTGCTAGACCGTAAGTCTTTCATAAATATCAGATGGTCTGCCACAAGGTAGACCATTGATCGTTTTGCTATGCGGGTTCAGCAAACAATAAACTGGAATGATCAAAGATTTTTTCTATCAACTGGGGCTATAACCCCCAATACCAATGGACTGCCATATGTGCTGTGCTAACTCGGATATCCAAAAATTATGTTTTATCCTGTCAAATACTCGGCCACATGTAAGCTTTACAAAGGCGGGCTACTGGTTAACCCCTTGGGCACGGTATTTTACGGGAGACGTCGGGGTGTCGCGGCGGTTCTGGCAGCCAAGCAAACCACTACAATGTGATTGTGCAGTCAAGCGTATCATAAACAATAATCCAACAATGGATTGAAACTGCACAAACGGCGGCCGATGGCGTCATCCGGCCTAGTGGCAATTTGTTTTTGCGTCCACAGACGTCATCCGTACGCAAAGGGTTAAAGCCAGTAACCATGCTGAATCCAGCAACATTCAAAGCAGGAAATTTCTGTCTGATCTTGTTGATCTGAACTGAAGATTGTACTGATCCTGGTAGGTTTGAGGATTATGAATCCCATTAGAATTCACGCTTCAATAGCTGTTGAATATTGTTGGATCCAGCATGGCCCTAGCAAATAGGTGTGTGAGAGTTCAGCTTTTAAGCCGATTTCAGCTTTTTTTTGTTTTGACTTTCAGCTCTTTTTATACACTTGCTGTGTACAAAAGTATTGGAAGCTTTCCAAAATGTCAGCTTTTGCCGGCTGCTTTCAGCTTTTTCAGCTCTTTTTATACGTAGTCACTAACACTCTGGCAAAATAATTACAGCAGGGTTAGAGGGACATGCAAATCACTGCTCATGAATACGATAATTTTAAGTCTGTTCGGATTGTTGGAAAATAACTCAAAAATAGCAGGAATCTAACAATGCAAAATTTTAAGTATTGATGTCAAATCTACGTTGTATTTAATGTGTGTTCAAACTTCAATAGCCAGAATGGCATTAACAATATTTGTATCCCAACGGCCTGTTTTAGCATGTCAATATATTCAATATTGGGTTTTGCCCTTCACCGACGTATTTTTATAAACACTGTATACTCAGTGTTGTCCCGAGAGATTATTTGGGAAATAAATCACTCGGGTTGGACTCAAACCCACGACCTGTTCGACATTTAATTTTTCCCCACGGAAAACTTGCAAAATCAAAATCAGACCTCACCTTTGCGGCGCTATCAGCTGAAAAAACCTAGCATTTCCATTGAAATAGTCGCTAAATATGTGTTTTTTTCTTAGTTCCATTTGTGTATTTTGTTTATGTGTAAGATCAACATTTTGCAGCTTAATCGTTTCGGAATAGGACCTACATTATGTGCTTTCCATATTTGACAAGTCGCGTAATCGCTGCTGTGATCACTGGTAAACAAAATTACCACTGCATTCCCAATCGCCCGCGAAGTACCAGGTCATTCATAAAAAAGGGGGTGGGCTACTACGCATGTGCGTACAAGTCCTGGAACCATTTGGTGTCGCGACGCTACCGCTCTAAACTTTTCAAAGAACAGGGGGTATAGCTTAAAAGTTGGAACATTGCAAAATTCAAAGCAACAAAATTTACAGGAATATTTTGAATATTTTTCTGTAATTTTTCCGATCTTTTGCTGATCCACATGTCTGAACATTAAAAGATAATGTCATTCAAAACACGCCCATTGCCAACATGCGAGCATGCATATGCAGTAGCCCTGTTCACGACTTCGCTTTACCATTTGTATAAAATATCACGTGAAGGGGTCGTGGGAACTGGAAAATGAGACCAACTTGCCAATCAAATGACAGTACGGTCTTTCAGTTGGCACGTGCTCAACAACACAAGGGAATTCCCAAGATGAGAAATTGCTTGCTCAAGTTTCCACAAAACTGTACGCATCTCATAGACACAATTTTATGATGTACGCACGAACTAGCGCGCTTTATGTAGATGAGCGGAAGTTCTACGTGACCTCAAAACGGAGATAAAACCACTTCGAGTTGAACTCGCTACACTTAAAACGATGTCTGAACGATCGTTGCGTTTTAATTTTACGACCGGCCACCCATGGTGAGCGACCGTTTTAACTTTTACCGTTTTAACTCAAACGATGTCTGAACGTAGCCAATTTGCAGTTTATCTTGAGATCAATAATTCCTAACTGTTGCCAAATAATTATACTGTTAGTTTACATGGCTGTGTACCTTCACTGGATGCATGTGATGTGGAGCCTGAAATTGCTGCTTACAGAAGAGCTTGCTTTACACGAATAACCAGGGTTCTTCACAGGGAAAAATTATTGCTGGGCGGTAAATACTGATGCAAGGTAGGGATTGTCAAGCCCCCGGCCCAGCCGGTAATTTGCTACACCAATTTTGCAAACAAACTGAGTTTGCATGGTGACGAAGTTTCCCATCTGTAGACTTAAAGGTAATAATTTGTACAACATTTTCAAACATAAAAAAAGGAAACTAAATTATTATACCTTACTTGACTGTAAATAAATAGTAGTTTCAAGCATCCTGTGAATTCATGGCACCTTGTGTGCCATCATTTTCAGCAGAATTTTTGTATCGATTTCCAGCGATAGTCAGCGACGATTTTTTAGGGCAGTTCATTTTTTAATAATTTAGTATTTGATTATTCAAATAATTGAATAATTGAATATTTGACTATCCATTGTCAAAGTAAACAAAGAAACTGACAGGAGCTCCTGTCAGTTTCTTTGTTCACTTTGAAAATGTATTCAAATTTATTTAGTCAGTTTCCCTTGTGGATTGTTTGATGAATATCCATTGCACGAACGTGAAACATTCATTATTTGTATATAACCACCAAATCTAGGGGTGTGCATTTCAGCCCCGCATTGTTTATTGGCATGCAGCCTGTGGTGACCACATTGTTCACACACTAAGCACTTAAGGGTCGACTTTAATCACCGTTGGGGCTGAAGGGGAGTATAGTGCATGGGCCACTATAGTCGCCATTGGGGCTGAAAGGGTTAAAGCTTTAATTGTTGTTCCTGGGTGTCTTGCAAATTGAAGAAACCCAACCCAAAACTTCCAATTCCGGAAGTTGTCTGAAAAATCTCATGCCTGTCCAGTAAACATGATAACTTGTCCGCCTTTGCATGTGCCGGCACGTACATGCACCGGCATATCACAAACAACGGTTGTCCAGAAGCTTTATACAGTTGTATTTATTGTGGAATGAGGCATTCTATTGTGTCTTGTCGAGGCTCTTAACCATACCCAAACTACAAAAACCACTACTGGTAAATTCCCTTTATTGTCGACTTTCGTAAGCGTCGTCAACATGAAATCTGTGCTGGTTTCCCATGTAGTCAGGTTATAATTTTGAAAATTCCCAACAAGTTATATTCAAAACTTTTCCTTTTTCATTGTCTGAGAAGTTACTATGCGATAATGTAAAGTTGTACGAGTACTTGATTCCATAATCTGGAACCGGTTCCTGACATGAACGGTCGGGTAGTCGGGTACCCGGTTCCAATGCACACCCCTACCCAAATCTATTCATTTCTGAAAATTACAGCAAAAGCACATGTTGTATACAGTTGAACGCTGCTATACCGAACACTGCGCTATGCCGAACACCATCCTTAGCTCCCAAATTTTCTGTACAAAACTTAACGAACATTGTTGTTTGAAAAAAGGCAACGGATTAAAGAAATGTACTGGGTATTTGGGCTGCTTGTAATTCCCAAACGGCCACAGCTTTATGTTGAAGAGTGACACAAGGCTATTATTTCCCCAAGGAATAGAAGAGAAAAGCCAACTGTTGCTTTAGAATTCGGTAAGCTTAATTATAAAGTATGAACATGTAATTACATGATTCAATGGCCGGCACATATTCAAAGTCGTCCCCAAGTAACCGGCCGCAGCTGAAAATCGCTATACCGAACGATCGCTATAACGAACAAAATCTGTGGATCCTGCGATGTTCGTTTTTGCGGCGTTCCACTATGCCAGTTTTTAAAAAGCCTTTGTTGTAATTTTTTAAGTTTCCAATTTCTGGCTGATTGTCAAATATTTTAATGTAGGCCAAAAAGTCAGTTGGAGTGGGGTACAGTTGAAATACCCCAAAATACAAATACATTCATCACTTATTCAATTACATCATCAATCATTTGTTTTTTCTTAAAACATTTGTATTAAAAGAAAAAACATGAGAAAAAGCTATTCAATCAGTGGCATTTTATTAAAAACCCTATTTGTCTTTATCATTGTCTACATGTCACAATGCAGGTGTGCGTAAGTCTGTGTAACTTCCTTTTTTCGGTCTGTTAGCATCATTGGAAATCAATGATTGATTTCACTGTCAATTGGGGAAGCAACCGAAAGCTCGATTTAATGTTTTTAATCTGCCAGAATGCTGATACGCTGTTGGCGATAAAACAGTCTTAAGTGCATTCAAGCTGGATACACCCAGAACACAATTTACATTCTTGTTCGTCAGAGCATTTAGTGAACTGCAACTTGTTTTGATCAGTGCTACTTGAGTAGGCCATCGTCAGAATCATGTCTAAGCACGTAGGATCTTTGGAGGGAAGAGTCTCGTCTCCAATCCTTAATTGACCTACTTTGGAGCGTATTCCAATCCCATCTTGTTGGTCTGGAGATCCACTTGTTGTTTTGGTGTAATTCAAAGATAAAAGGTTCTGTGTAACATGGCGGAATGATAGATTCCTTCATGTTTATGGATCATCTAGAGAATGGCACGTGAAATGAGGGCTCAAGCATTTATATTGCTTGTCTGCCAACATTGTGTAAAGTTTCATGTACGTGTACTTTGGTATTAAATTCAAACTATATAATTAAGCCTAATACTACCCCAAGCCTTACAAACTCCAACAGCAAGTTGTGTTGAATTTGTATGGATTCAGGACTGGTAGCACCTTGGCGCCATTACTTTACATGTGATGCCCCAATTAATGTGCCATAGGTTTACTGCACAGTGTTTAATTTTGACAGGTTGAGGACACTTCCCAGTAAAAATAAGGCCTAGGGGGTTAGGGTTAATTACTGCATAATTATCCATACTGCATAACTGTACTGTGATAAATAACTCGGCGTTGGTCATCATAATTCTTCAGTGCATTTTTCTTTTATTTTGAAAATCTGTAACATTTGATCATCTCCTGAAGTTCACCGATGTAGCATCTGATTTTAGCTTTGTGTTTCAGGCATGCAACTGATACCCTTTGGAAATTTAGTCAAATGTTTCTGTCAAAGTTTAAATGTACAATCTTCAGTGGGGTTTGTTAGGAATCAGCGGTTTTCTGATTTGAAAATGTCTATTTTCCGCTCTTAATAATCTTGCATTCTGTATCAATTATTAATTTCAACTGTGCTGAAAAACCTGTTTCACCTTCATGAAGTTGATGTTGTTAACCTAAATTGGCTGATTTGGGTGACTCCTTAAAACTATCAGACCGTAAATTATGTTCAGAATTGGCAAATATTGTAAAGAACTTATTTTATTATAAGTGTTTTGTATCTTTTCATTGCACACTTTGGCAGATTTGCTCTCAAAGCGAAATTCTGTTTCAAATAAGTAATTCTGTGAATTATGTCCGATATCTGTTTAATCCTGCGAATTGCCATGGTACTTTTTTGTCCATCGATTTTTAACATTTATTTATTACTAAGTCGTTTTTTCTTTTAAAAATCTGAAATTGTTTAAAAGGGATATACCATTTTTTAATACGATGTTTGAATATAGAACTTAAACAATTTCAGATTTTTTGAGAAAAAATAACGGGAGTAATAAAAGAAAAAGCACAATGGACTATACAAAACAGTCATGGCAATTCGCAAGGTTAAGCAGGAAATTATTGGCATTTGGTTTACTCGCTTATGATACCTTTTATCCCGAGATACTCCATGCAAAATTCAGGCTCAAAGTTGAAGTGCTGAAGATGGACATGACATTCTTGGATGGTACTTGGACCTTAACTCATACTCACCCAACTTGGTACTAGACAGTACTTGAAACTAAAACAGTAATGTTCCCAATTTCATGAAATCTTTAATGTTTTTTTAGCAAGGAATTTTAGCTTGTGCCCATGTGTACATCCTGTCACTAGGAATTCTGTGCTTATGGGGTTAGTGCAGACTTTTTTTGCTAGCTCGCTAAGCACAAAATGCAGGCAATTAACCCTCCTACTGTTATAACTATCATAACCTAAAAAGAACTTAAGCCCTTCCTCTCCAACAGCTTGTGTGTTTCAACCTGTCACTCAATAGGTTTTGGATAGTTGGCTCCGTTTTGGCACCGAGAGAGGAAGGGTAAATGCAGAATTTGGCATTCATGACAGAAACAATCAAAATGTGATGTGGGCCACCAAATGAGATAAATGTCGCACTGCATGTATGACATTCTGAACTAATAACATAAACAAAACAAAAATTCACCGGAAAGTCAATGAGGAGATTTTAACAATTTTACAACCAAAAATTAAGACGTTTTCTTTCACACCCCAAAGTGTTGAAACTGAATTCAATCTCCTGATATTGTTTTGATATGATTACTTTTTTTGCACTGAGTATAGTATTAACAGTTCATCAACTTCAGCTTCATTTTCTTCATTTCTTCAAAACAAAGGGACAAGACTCGAACAACTTCAGAAGGTTGTAGCAGGGGCCAGAAATCAACTACAGCAGCACGGGTTTATAACCCGTTCTTTCATCAGGAAATGCCATAATCTCAATTTTCAACTTATTGTGAAATTCATCTGCAAGTCAGATATATTTTAAGTGATTGTATTGCTAGCTTTAAAACTATCCGACTGTAATGGAATTATCTCAAACCCACTCCGATAGTTCGCCTTGGTCATCATTTAGCAAATAATGTTTAATCGGAAGGGAAAAGAAGCTGCTTCCTGTGACTTCCAGAGCATTCCTTTACACGCATGAGTCTTTCAGAATGACGGTTCAGTTCTCTGAACTTGTCCATCCTGATAAAAATGCTCGGGGCTTTCATCCTCTGCTTGTTCAATGTTTTACCAAGCTTTAGAAAGGGAGCAGTGCTGTCAGCACACTAGATTGATTTAGTGCTTCTTTCTGCAACACCTACATGTATGTAACTCAGACCCTTTCAGACGCATTCTACCGCGAAGAAATTGAAAGCTGTTTCAAGGAATTTCCCATCAGTTGTAATTACATACAGTACATGCAACCATACATGCATGGTGTTACTCTAGGGTGTGCTGGCCAATGACTCACTCAACTGTACACTTGAGATAAGATTTCTTGTCAATTTAACAAGTATTGATCAGTGTTTTGAACTCGCCTGCAACATGGAACTTTTTCATAATGGTAACCCATATCTTTGTTTTATTGTTATATAATAAGAGTTGGATATGAAATTTGAGAGGCATTTCTCTATTGTTCCATTAATTTCCTTGTCTGACAAATTACTGTTTCGGTTGGCAGAGTTTATAAATTCATGAAACTAATTGCTCAGTGTTGTTTAATAATGCACCTGAAGGTCCTATCGATTGAGAGTGGAAAGGGCAAGATCAAGTGTCCTGCATTGGCAGTCTTCAACCGCCTCCTAGTTCCATCCATAACATTGACCTGTTATTAGATGTGTGTGTACAGTATATCATTGCAGGGCTGACCCACCAAAGTATAATCTCATGTGAGTAAAGCGCATGAATCTTTGTATGTCGGTATGATCATCTTTGGTTTGTTTTTGCAAAGATGTGTGGAGTCCTTGTTTAATGTGTATAAGTTTCTGTGGTTGAGGTGGCACTTTGAGATGAATTTTGCTATTCTTGGTCACATACATCAATTCGGTCGATTCACAACTCAGTGCGCCGCCAGCGGCAAGCCGGGAAAGGCCAATTTCCCACTTTCGGGGTCGACATCGCGTCTATCGCGTACGTTGTATTAGATCGTGGACAGTACAGCAGTATGGATTTTGCGCGAATGCAAGTGGATGAGTTCAAGCAATTTTTGAGTAATCGGGGAATACCTTGTGCGGGAAAGAAGAGAGAGGAGTTGATAGATTTAGCGGAGAAGGGGTGTAAGAAGTGCGGTCGATGCATTGGCGATACCTACTTCCGGTTTTGCGATGTCGACTTTTTCCCATGATGCACTGCGTAATTTGGCCTCTCTCCGGTTGCCGCTGGTGGTGCACCGAGTTGTGAATCGACCGAATTGTCTGATATTTCAAAGATGACAAAACTTTCATCCCCAAACTGTTGTGTGGAAGTTTGGGTACAAAGTGTTTCAGATGAAATTGAATGCAACCAAATCTTTGAAACTGAAGTAGCATCAAACATTAGAAGCCTCTCTAATACTGAACTTAATTTGTGAATAAAATACCAAAATGAAAACAGCACTCTTTTTTGGAAAAACTCCAGAAAAAAAAATGCTAATGAAGGATAAATTTGTCTTTTTTTTTTAAACCGCAGTGGAGATTTGACTCGCATACCTGTAGCAGGAGGCAGAGGATTCTTTTCTTGAAGCAAAACATTTGGAGAGATTTTTTAGCGTAAATGTATGTCATTACATATAGTATACATTTGTGATGATCAGATTTTCACCATGCGATTGCCATAAAATGGCAGAGATATGTGGTATTTACAGTGACCATGACCTACATTGATGTATGGCTTCTCATTAAAAAAAAGCAAAAATATGTTTTAAAAAGGGGAAATATGTAGCCTTTTGGCATCTTTTTTTCATTATTTTTCAATTTTTTATACAGTACAAGAGACTGTGCGTGTTAGGCATGCTTGCAGGCACTCGGAGGCACATGCAAGTTTTGTACACGTGTATATGAATGATTGCTCCTGTTGTCCATGTGCGTGAGATGTTCACCCAGTTGCATATTGTAAACATATTTATGACTAGTCTTATCAAAAGTTTAATCATGCTCTGCCCATGCAGGGGTAGAATTACAGGTAAAAATCTACTAGACAGCTGGGCTAGTAGCACAAATATTTTACTAGACCAGAAGGTATTTCACAAGACCAATGGTAAAAATAAGAACACAGTGTTTTGAATGAGAGTGCTGTTTCAATTTTTCCCCTTTGCCAACATTGTTGGGGGAGGGGTTAGAAATGCTGTTTTGATTGAAACTCTCTGCCACAAAACTAAAAATGGCCATTCCAGAAATTATAGGGCTTTTTCAGTTCACCAGATTAAAAAAAACAAAAAAACTTTTGTGATAGCATTTCACACAGTGTATGAAAAAAAATCACTAGACCACCTGACTAGTTCAGTCAAGAGTTCACTAGACCAACGCTTAAATCACTGGACTCAGTCCAGCGGTCCAGTTGATATTTCGATCCCTGCCATGTGAATCTGTTTGGGGCATTTATGAATTGTTGGTTTAAGCGTGAGCAGTTTACATATGTGACCTGACAGTGAAACGGGTGGACTGGAAACTAATAAAAGTTGAACATTTAGATATATTTCCTGAAAAGACCTGGAGTAGGCTTTAATTTGATGTTTTGTTTGTTGCTGTAGCTCGTTCACACTCTGCTTGTAACCTTTTGAAGAGATTTGTTGGATCCCTTGTTGAGAGAAAATAAATCTGAAAGTTTGTGAACTGTGCTACTATATCACCCGAGTTCAAACAAATCGCCTCACAAACATATTTAGAGATAAAGGATTAGAGGAATTTCACATTAGCCCCGTCTGCACACTTTCGGGTTGACAGCGAGAAAAAAACGGTGTTATTCAACAAATTCATTCATGCATGAATGAATCACTCCATGAATGGCGGCGCAGCGCACGATCAGCATACTAAATTGCAGTGTTGGAGGTCTCGAGGCCGGCCTCGAGGCCGATTTTTATGGCCTCGGTCTCGGCCTTGGCCTCGGAGTGCAAGGCCTCGGAGCCTTCCGGACTCGAAGATCTGGTCGAGGCCGGCTCGAGGCCGCCCACTTTGACCAATTTTCCCACCAATTCAGATGTGTTTTCTGTTTCAATTAATTTAAATTGTTTACCTCATGAAACTTTCGAGAAGCTGCCACAGTGAGTTCCGTGAAACGAAATAAAGTTTCAAGCAGATACGCACGAATTAATGAACTGGTATTTGCATTATTGTACCATGGAGCTATAGATAGCTCCCCGGTTGCACGTACTACGTACGTACATTATATGTATTATCTTCTTGTAGAACCAGTCTACTCCCGGTAATAGACTACGTGTAGTTCCTGGTCCAGCACTTCACTCGCCCCATGAACTGCCACTATTGTGTTACACGTACTCAGGTAGCATCTAATATTTTTGTTAGATAATCTGTCTACTCCCGCTATAGACTGGTTCCTGGTCCACCACTCGGCCCTGAACGAGTGAACGTTAAAGCGATAATCATAATGGCCGGCAGTGAAGTTGAGGGAACCAACCTGTTATTCACGCGTGCTCGCGCAACGCGAAGCCTGTCACATGCCTACTAGTCTATGTACCCATAACTGAATGCCCTAACTGCAAAGACTGTCCTCTCTGTTCCAGCTAGTCTTGGTTCAAAGACGTTACTATTGTACTTTTGTACTTTCGCAGTTGCAATGCACAGGCAGCGCGATCAGGTACAGTGTAGTTGCAATAGGCCGACAGCGCGATAATATTTTGGATCTGCAGTAAAGTCTTGGATAAGTTGGCATTTAAGTTCGGGGGCGCGACCAGACTGTGGACTGTGATAATGATGGACGGTTATGCAATAGACCGATCCAGTGAGCGTCGCCTGATGGTGTTCTGACCAATCACATTCGTGGTTTATGTCCGACATGCGTGCACGCGCATGTGACGCGCGCAGCTGCAGATCAATGGTCATGATTCCTCGTCATGTCCTATATGTATTTGCATGTAATGAATAATTTATGATAAGGCTCAAACTCGGTCACTGATTGGATCCCTCGGAAAAGCGAGGGAGAATCATCGAAAAGTAAAGAAAAAGTTAAGAATTGCCTGCCAACTTATCCAAGACCCTTGTGGCGATCCAAAATCGTGCATGTTTGACAAACACCGGCTGCGGATTCGGCTGCATTTTGTAAACATGCGTGAGGCCAAAACGCACGTACGAAGCCGGGATTTCGAGGACACAACGTGAGTGAATCTGGCGCGCGGGCGCTCCGAAATAACAACACAAGGGTCTTGGGCCCAAGACTATGTTCCAACCAGCAGTGCTCCAGTGGAGTGCATTTTTAGCAGAGGAGGGATTATTATGAGGCCACACCGTGCAAAGCTATCCCAATAGATGCTGGAAACCCTTATGTTCTTGAAATGCAATAAACATATCCTTTAAGGAACCTGCCATTGACGTGACTTGAAAAAAAAATAAAAATCCAACAATGAAGGTAGTGTACACGATTGGTAATCCTCTAATTTGTTTTTACTGAATTATTACGAAATACCTTACTAGCCTGTAAGTTAATAGTAGTCTCAATCATCGTGTGAAATGATAGCACCAGGTGTGCTGTCGTTGTCAAGAAAAGTGGAAATTTATATTGTTTTCAATCGTTGGAAAACTGCCCTGTAGGCTTTAGTCAAGGCGCGCGTGGCTACCCGGACGAGTGACGCGCCCCGGACATGCTGGCATTCGGGGCGCGTCACGTGTCCAGGTAGCCACGCGCGTCTTGTTGACTAAAGGCTATCATCCGCCCAACGGTTGAAAACGAGCGCCGTTTTTCTCTCGTTTTTCTCGCCATCCAACAACGCAAAACTTTCAACAGGTCAGTGGAACGATATTTCCTATAAAATACTAACCCCCAAATCCGCCCATTTCTGAAAATTGCAACAATGACCAATCATACACACTGCCTTTAACCTTGATTGAGTGGATTATTAGTTTATTACGTGTTTAGTAACCGGCCTCGGCCTCGGACGTTGTGGCCTCGGCCTTGGCCTCGGACGTTGTGGCCGTGGCCTCGGTCTCGGCCTCGGAGGTTGTGGCCTCGGTCTTGGCCTCGGCCTCGGAGGTTGTGGCCTTGACTACAACAGTGCTAAATTGTTTACCTGGCATTGAGATCCTCGATTTCAAACCATCATTGTTAATTTTCATCAATTCAGGATTCCACTTTTAATACTTGGAATATATATGATGGTATAGTGGCTTTTGAATGTGAAAATGAAAAAATCCCATAATTCAATGAAAAATCGTTGTTTCTGCATGTAATTAAAAAAAACCAAAGTACGACTTTCTGCTGATTTTGTGCTGCCAGATCAGACATACTCTTGTTGTTTCAGCATCCCTTCTGACAACTTCCATTATTGTAGAAACCACCGTCTTTTTCAGTCTGAGGAACATGAAATCATGTATACTGCTTTACATGGCATCATTTCCCAATAAACAGTGGAGAAAAATGTGCCAAAAAGAACGGCACATGCAAACACTAATTAATCACTCCATTGGAGATTGAAATTCATCTTGGACTGGTTGACGTCAGAGAATGAGAGATATATATCATGCTCTGTGACCAGTACTCATTAGAATGGTCAGGTATGTGATAAACACTGCTGGCATACCCAAAAAATTTTTTTTTTTTTTTTTTTTTTACTGACGTCGCAAAAAGGAAGCACAAATCTTCTGTTTTATCTGTGATTTGTGCACGTTTCTTTTTTCTTTTTCGGGGAATGTTTTTTGTTTTTTGTCCCTTCTCAAAAATTGTTCTGGATCCGGCCTTGCAGTCCAGTCCAATGCTGAGCTCAGTAGTAAGATAGACAAACTGCCTCACAGATGACATCTTAGTCATGTTCTATGAAGAATAGTGAAAACTTATGGCCTTGCTCGTCTACATTGAGAATTAAAATGATGGAAAAATCAATCAATTGGGCAGAATCCACGAATTACCTCGGGCTTTGTACTTGAAATTGGAGAGCAAGTGCATGTCCATGTATTATTTATGAAGAACACAGCAAGAGTGGAAGCTGAATATGATACTTTGGAATACATGGCTGTGAGACCAGTTTTTGTTTTGTGGGTAACATTGGTGCTACTTAATTAATCATTTGAATTGAGGTACTGATGCTTATTATTTTGAAGTCTTTAATATTGAGGATATATTTCTTGTTTTTTGTTTGTTTTGTTTTTGGTTTTTTTAAGTGCAGGTTAATAGTCCCAAGAAATGACGTCACACTTTTCATACGATGGAATTTTTGCGTCAGCATGATGTAAATTCAATTCACCGACGTATTTTTTATACACTGTGTACTCGGTGGTGTTGTCCCAAGATATTTGGAAAAAATCACTCTGGTGGGACCTGAACCCACAACCTCTGTCTTCCAGTGCAGACGTCCCACCACCTGACAACCGAGCCCACCAGAGTCGGCGGGCTGGTTTGAATCCAATATAACAGCGGGTACCGCAACCAAACTATTTTTCCATTGCAGACGTCCCACCACCCGACCACCAAGCCTGCCAGTCAACTGACTGATTTAAATCTAATATAGCAGTGGGTATATTGGATTCGAACCAGTCAGCCGACTCAGGCGAGCTCGGTGGTCAGGTGGTGGGACATCTGCACTGGAAGGTGGGATCAAGGTCGTGGGTTTAGGTCCTGCCCAAGTGATTTTTTTCCAAATAATCTCTCGGGACAACACACAGTACACAGTGTTTAAAAAACTATGTTGGTGAAGGAATAGAAACAATATTGACATCCCACTGTCTGAACACTTTAGGTCTACCACAAGTTAGGTCTACCACACAGTACGCTTTAGCTCCACCAAAGCAATGCACTTTGTATATTATATTCAGGATTATTTTTACTTTGTGTTAAGGCCTAAAGGAAATAATCATAACAGACAGGGAGCTATGACAGGCAGCTCAGATGTATCTACCTCCTGATGCTATTCTTTACCTTCACAAGACAACTATATATGTCTTCTCCTGGAGTACCATTCCCACATTTGGGCTGGTGCTTCTGCTTGCCACCTAGCTTTATTAGATTGGGCTCATCCTTGCAATCACTCTTTCACCGTGCACCGGAGATCTCTTGCTACTCTTATAGTCTGTTCTACAGGTATTTTCATGGTAAATATTTCACTGGCTTGTCCAGCTTGGTTCCTCCTGTTAGGGTGTTTGAACGATAAACTCAGCTTTCCACCTGTTCTCACCAATATACTCGAGCTGTACATCAATGGAGAATGAAAAGCTATGCCAATAGCTTTTTCCCCTCGTTCCTGTATCTCTATGGAATTCTTTGCGTGGTGCATGTTTCCCTTCATCTTACAGTTTTTCCTGCTTCAAGAGGAATATTATAAATTCCTACCTGTTTCATTTCTTTTTTCCCTTTATAGCTCCATACCTCGAGTGGCTTTTATCCTTGTTTGGGGCAAACTTGCATAGAAAAAAAACGACAGGCAGCTATGATATGAATTTGTCATGAATTGCATGCCTTGATGTCACAGCATGTTGTTCCATCCCCACATGACTGAAACATGGAGTGACGTCATTACATCTATTGGTCCACACTTTGTGAAAAATACCTGTCCCTGTTTTGCATAAGTGGTGACTTGAAGATGCGTCCTATATTTTCTGAAACATTTAGAACTTTGTCTTCTGGGTGGCAAGTGACAATCCCTCATCATGGGGGTACTAAACTTATACAGTAGGAACAGAATTAGGAATAAAATACAAATACTACATGGTTAGAGGGGAAATAGGGCAGTCTATTTTTCCTGAGGTACTGGCTACAGGCCTACCACCCCGAACCCGGAGGGTGAGGGGTGGTAGGCCTGTAGCCATCAGTACCGAGGGAAAAATTGATGCTCTATTTCCCCAGACACAAACCATGTAGTTTTTGTATTCTGCTTCCGTGAATTAGCATAAAACTTGCCCAGCAATTCGTCCGGTTCCGTGTCTGACAGCGCATTCTAATGTATTAAAATACGTACATAATTGGATTTTGACTCCGGGGGATGAGGTTGTAGGGAAAAATGAAAATTTAGAAGGTGTAATAACTTATTTTATCATTGCTTCCCGTCAATTTATGATGGGAAATCTGTCCAGGTTATGAATGTTACATATTGGAAGATAACATACGGTGAATTTCTTAAATACTTAAAATGTCAAAATAATGTCTCGGTGCAAAATTATTCTGATGCTTTGGAATTTCCCCCAAACCCAAATATGTCAGATTTCTTGGCTCACTACTTTTATACTTGGCTCTGTATCAAGATGCCTCATTTTCTGTAAGCATTACAGTACCCTCTGTACCTCCCAACCCCCCCCCCCCTCGTTCCCCTCCCGTTCTCCCCATCTCCATCCCCTCCCCCTCCCCTCCTCCTCTGCCTCCCCCTCTCCCCCTCCTCTCCCTCCCCCTCTCCCCCCCCCCTCTCCCCCATGCAAAATGTCAACACCAATGTGTAACAGTTTGCAATGGAGTCGTCAGACTTTGTATTAATTGTAAAAGTTATAAATTAATTCAGAGTTTAAATGCAGTTTGATTTCCTGATATGAAAATTAGAGCCTGGCATTGTTAATTGGTTGAAGCCATTGCTTCCAAGTCGGTGATGATAGCAACATATGGTAACTGAAGCTTTCAGCTTTGTGTGATGTCACTCTTGTGCTTATGAATATGTAAATTTATATTAGCATAATATCCAAGCAATTGCTAAAAGAGCATAAATGCCTTCAGAAGGGGTTGAAAGTGATTGTAAATTGCATGTACATGTGGACAATTGCATGGCGTGGGTTTAAAAATATTTAAAATTCCATTTTTTGTGACCAGTATAATATAACAACGGAAGTGCACATTTAAAAAGAAGTGTATATCGGGAAAAGGTCACCCACAAATGACTTCCTCTGCCCATAGTATATATTTGGAACAGTTGAGAGAACCCATCAAGGGTATTGCAGCCAGAAGATTTATGGATGCATTTGTAGCCGAAGGTATAAGTTAATGAGTAAAACGTGCAAAAGTGGAGGCGTAAGGTCAGTGGTTAGATCAGATCACATCGTATTTTCATGCAAGAGATCATCATGATGGAACCGTCCCCTTAAGGTAGCCGAAACACTTAAGTCTGATGACTTGGTCTGATTCTGCTGCGAAAAAAGTCATTACATCAAATTTTAAGTAATTTTGGCATTTGACATACACGTAGGTATACGATTCAACGTAGTGTGGCATAATCCTTCCCACCTGAATTGCATGTCTGGGAAAAAGCATTTGACAATGGAATTACAATGTGTTAATGCCAAATTGTTGATTCGCTCCCTATTCCCCATTAGAAGACCGAGTTTACAACTATAGATATGTTTATGTCCATTCAAATTAGGCCTTTTGTGCCAAATTGCCAACGGGTTAGGAGAAGCAATTAGGAGAGTCGTTTGACTGATATGTTGTGGACTCATGTCACGATTTGGTGATTTTGAGTATGATTAGCAATAAGGATGGGAATTTACGTTTAATTTGATAAATGTTTTGCAAAACTTTCCCGTAGCGTATAAACGTATAAACGTTTAATAGTCAACAATTGCAAAAAGGCTGCCGCCCGTCCCAGTATTTGTGTAGGACGTAAGAGAGGTGCTGTCCGCGTCGAGCATTGACCGTGGCCCAGCGGCGTATTGAAAACATCAAACACAAACAATTGCATGCACTGTGTAGTACTAAAGGCGTTTGTATTTCTTTGTAAATTAAATATATTTACAAAGATCCTGGATTTATAAATAAAACTGAAACGTAGATTTCATAAATACAAGGTCCAATTTTTAAAGTTTGAGTTCCTTTTAAACGTTTTCGAAAATTTCTATTAAAACGGATTTGAATTTTGTTTCGTTTAAACGTGTAAACGTCCCATCCTTAATTAGCAATGGCTCGTTTCTGGAATCCCCTCCATGTGGGATGCATTCCAACATGCCACACCCACTTTTAACACAGACGGGATCCAGTCACGATCAGCAGTCATTATGGCAATTCATTGCCCAGTATTTCCTTCAGGACTTATGCATTAAAGTTTTAAAGCCCAAAATTTGTTTTGAACATTGAGCTCTGCCGAGGCTATACTGACTACTTACACATTTTGCAGCATAAAATTCTTTGGATGCATGTACTCGTGATGGAAACAAGAAATAAAGGTTTACAAATACATACATGTAAAACACAGTAAATTGCGGCCAGGAGCTGGGGAAAAAAATAATAATTATGCGAAACACAAATGTGAGTATGCATTACAAATCTACTTGTGAAGAAGATGGGGCAAGCAAAGCTTTAAAATAACTCCCCCCCCCCCCTCTCCCTCCCCCCTCCCCCTCCCCCCCCCCCCCTCCCCCCCCCCCCCCCAAAAAAAAAACCAAAAAAAGGAGCCAAAGAAATGTCATATACAGCCTTGAATATTGAAAAAAGTCCCATTGAGTATTTTAAGGACATTCCCTCCTTCACCGAATGTCTGATTTCTAAACTTTTTCTATTTTTAATTCCTCCATTTTTTTACGGTGATGCATGCCTAAAATTGGAAGTCGTCGGTTGACATTAAAATCATCTTGGATATGTCATGATATCTTCGATCTGTTTGTTTCATTGTTTTTGGGTTTCATCATTTTATACTGAAATTAACAGTTTTTAGTCCAGTATTTGCTGCTTTAAAAGCTGCCTCAAAGTACAAAAAATAAGTGGTGCATGTAATTATGTCTTCACAGATTTTACAAAAAGGCATAAACCGTACTAATGTCAATTCATTTCTAGTATCTGCTGTAACAGTGAATGTAGAATTTAATGCATAAACCTATGTACTTCCCTTTTAATCTTACTGATGGCAGTGCGTTCTTATGTTTCCACATTCCTGAAGTCAGTTTCGCCAGACTTGGCACATCTGTCCAGGTGTCCGGTGTTTCAATTCGTAAACCGCACGAATTAGCAATCTTCAGTTATAGCTGAAGGCTTAGTTTTTGGACAGGTTATAATTGTCATAATTACCTCACAGTTTAGTGTCTATCATATCATTCTTGTGTGGAAGTGAAGGTACATGTATTGAACACAACTCCAGGTCGATAGGCTTTCTGATATTGTAAAATGACAATCCACTTTTTCTACGTTGTTTGTTGATAACTTTGTGCTGATTTGCATTTGTGATCCTCCATTATGGCAGGATTTCAGTTCTCCAGAATTTATTTGTAGCAGGATCAAGAACAGCAAAAAAGCCCACCGCATCCTGATTCTATGATAATGTTGAGGTATTTTATATGTAAACTCTCGGATTACTAAAGGACTCGACTGGGGGGAAAAAAACATGTAAATTATTAAAAGTTGGCTTAGTGCATGTAGTGAATGGTTTGGAGCAGGGCCTACTCAGTACGGCATACACTAGTGTTGGGCGGATCCAGAATTTCTGGAACCGGCTCCCGGAAAATTTAATGAAAAACATAAGCCGTTGAAATTACAAAGTAAACGGTGTTACCTTGTGAGGGCTGTGCTCTGTGGATTTAGATGTGCAATTCATGTTATTCCACTACATATTTGGTTTCAAATGTCTTTTTTTCCCTGTGAAACTATGGTGATTGTGTTATTAAAAGCAAACTTAGCATTTATTACTTTATTTTCTGTTCCTTGCCTATGATTTTATTTACTGTGATGACTGCCGACCGTGTAGAATAGAATGATTCACTGCACACGTACACTACACAGCCTTCAATGCATGGGATGAGCAAGCTTGACTCCTATAAATGAGTGACAATCAATCTCCACTGTACATGTGGGCGTACAGGTACTTGGAACCGGCTCCGAGTGCTGGAATACCCGGCTCCGAGCAAACGAGTTAGGGATATGCCCACGCTCCAGTTTTGTGTCATTCAATACGTTTATTATCCATGGTGCAGGGCCAGTATCGGGTTCAAAGGCCTCGTGACAGCAAAGGGATCGAATCTGCATCTGCCGATCGGTTTGTCTCCGACTCTCTGTGACGTCGTGTGTGAGTCTATGTGGTTTCCCCTGCCATTGTTTTGACTTGCCTTCGCATGATTAAATTCCTATAGTAGTTATGAAACCGATTCTCGGCTCTGGGCTTTGTGCACAGATAATGGGTAATTTACTCTGGAACCGATTCTTTTGGAACCGGAACCGAGCACAGCGGGTACCCGGTTCTTGAAAAAAGATTGGACTTGCAGTTCCGGTTCCCATATTGGGACCGGGTACTTCCTAGTGCACCGTTCCATATATATATGCATGTAAGCTGTGTTCCTGGTGGACTTAGTTTTGCTGAAACTTTACCAAGATTGTAGAAAAATTGCAGTGATCAAATCTTAACCAGCATTCGCATTTGGACTTTTGACTTGAGACCTTTATACAGGAATTCGCCGACGCCATTTTTACAGTGGTGCCGCGCTTGCGTGCAGGTTGCGCGCGTTCTTTAATTTCAGTCGCGCGCGCATTTTGGCAAGCTGCATCGAGCGCGTGCGTAAAATACGCACGCGAGCGTGATGCCACCGCAGTAAATGCTTCCAATTTTGGTCGTCGGATTCGTCTATAACAAGACTAGTTATTTTGGCCAAGCTGGCAATGATATCGAATTGACTGTCTTATCCTCATTGGCATAACATACACAGATGAGTACAGATAATTCCATATCTTGGAAAGGGCATTTTGGGGAACCAGGATAATGGAACTTTCCTGTGGTGGCATACCAAGGTGGGGGAGGGCCTTGAGGGCCCCACCCAGGTTTCTAATGTTATTATTTTGTTCATGTTTTGTTTGTTTTGTTTGTTTTGTTTACTTGCACAAATTGGTAGAGATCTCTATTTACATGTAGCATATTTCTGAGTAGTATAATACATGTACATGTGAATGGCACCACCAACGTCAAAAGAGGTTTGTTTATCCCCCCCCTCCCCTTTCCAAAACTATTTCCAGGGTGAAAAGTTTTGGGAATTTTTTTTTTTTTTAAATGTTTGAACAGATTTTTGACTTCTTTTATTAATTCAAATCCTGTGTGCTCTACTGCTCTCCTGGTATAATTTCCAAATAAAATGCCTGTTTACTCGGATCGATTGAAATAGTGGGTTCCAATAATTCTGAACAATTTCCTCACCTAATGCTGTCATCGGCAGGTCTTTAATTCTGGAAAGGTGATCAGGCGAGGCATCGGACACTCTGTAGTCACGTAAACCACCCCATCTCTGTCGCGGATCATGTGTTCATCAATATTTATTGTGACATTGTTTGAAGAGTGACTTAATGCTTACACTGATACCATAAGCCCGGGGCATGAAGTTAACATAAGACCACAGCTTACCGAGGGTTGCCACATCTTTTTGACAAAGGGTTTCATGTGTCACTGTACTTGACATGCAAGAGTTGATGCTGAGATTTAATGGGAAGTCCGACCACCGAGGGCTGACTAGATTATATTTTAAGTTTTAGAAAGCTGAATTGTGCTCTTAAATTCCTTGGTAATCTCATGGATGTACTTGTGGTGGAAGCACAAAGCCTTCAATTTGTTTTTATAATTTTGTCCTTTTTCGTGGAAAGCACTTAAAGAAAGACTTGTGCACTTTCCTGTTTTCATTATTCATTTCACAGTTTCAAACATTAAAGCTGCTGTGTTCGTGCTTTGATTGAAAATTTGAATTGAACAGATTTGCCCCTGATGAATTATGGAAGACAACTTTCAGAACAAAAATACACCACACTGTTTACTCTATTTAGTCTGCCTAAAATATATTTAGTATGTGCTACATGCAAATATTAGTACACATTAACCCTTCCTCTCTCGGTGCCAAAATGGAACCAACTACCCTACCTATCAAAACCTATCGAGTTTCAGGTTGAAACACACAAGCTGTTGGAGAGGATGGGCTTAGGTTTTTTGATAGGTTATGATAGTTATAACAGTAGGAGGGTTTTAAAATCCTTCAGGAATCGGGAGTGTCTGCCCCTAATACAAAATTTCAAATTTAACCCTTTCAGCCCCAATGGCGACTATAGTCGCCAGTGCACTATACCCCGCTTCAGTCCCAATGGCGATTAAAGTCGACCGTTAAGTGCTTAGTGTGTGAACAATGTGGGCACCACAGGCTGCATGCCAATAAACAATGCGGGGCTGAAAGGGTTAATATCAAATCTTTTACTTTCGTTTTAAGTGTCCCATTTGAAAGTTCATGACTTAACTAATTCCAACGAATTACCAATTCAGTTTAAAAATTTACTTTTTTGGGGTGATAACCTCAAAAGCACTCACAGAACAGGTTTACTTGTGTGAATTTTGCACTAGACATGTAAATAAAGATGTTTAAGTTGCTGTTGCAATTTCCTGGGAGATTCACTACAAATCCAAGCTTCTCTTTGCCGTGCCAAATTCATAGAACTAAGGAAAAAACCCAAATAGGGGTGTGATACTGCCGTTGTGGCCCTTGTAAATCCCATTCTGCAAGTTTTTGAAAAAATTGGCTTTGATTAACACGCCTCTTCTATTACACCGTCGTTTTTTCACGTACTCCACTTGGAAAGCTTCCCTGCTTTTGTGCCCTATATGGTGTTTTTTTTTGCTGCAAACTGCTTCAGTGTAAAAGGAGTACACTTGATGAGGAAATGGAGCCACTCTCTTCCAATCTCGCCCGAGCCTTAACCAGCGATTCTTGTTTTGGCTGTCATTTTGCCACTTGTCCCACCATGTGTCCGGTTACAAATTTTTACACTGCATGTCTGTCAATTGTGGCCCAGGAAGGAAATGGCTTTAGTTATAATGAAGGTAAAAAAAAAAAGTATATTAGTGAGGAACTTGACCTGGAATAACGTTAATTATTGCATTCTTGAAAATGTAACTACCACTTGTAGCAAATCTGAGAGTTTAATTAACCACATCCATCCATACCTATCTATATGCATATTTTATGATCTAGTTTCAAATCGGTGACATCTGATTCTGAGTTGAATGCAATTAGCTCATGCCTGACCAAATTTTCAAATGAGACAAAACATATTTGATGTAATGGGTAGGATAATTATGATGCGCATCATCAGGCTCGTTGGTTGTGAGGGATTAGTTGCAATATGTAGGTCAGTTAAACAGCAGAAAACAGGATGAATCCCCCCCCCCCCCCAAAAAGACAACCTGAAGATTGAAAAAATAAACAAATGAAGATTGAAATACAGCATGTTTGCCTGCTTTTTAATAGTTAATCTTTGTAGAGGGAACTTTAAATTTAATCGTAAAAGAGGTGAAGTTTATGGCCAATGATTGTTTGCTAAAACAAAAAAAATATTTATTCAACGGAATTAATTATCCTTTTGAAACTGAATTTTTCTTCTGGACCAAACTGTACAATGTGCACTGAAAAGACACAAAACACTAAAAAGAAATTGTGAATTCCGAACAAAAGTTAGTGTTTTGATAGTTTTTAAAGATTAAGTCCTGCAGAAATTGACCAAAACATTTTTTCAGCCATTTTCAGTTGACTTGAACTACATGACACACATTGTGAAGATATAACAGATTTTTCAACACAGTTTTGATGGTTGAAATGGAATTCAGGTCTATGAAAAATGAATGGAAAAACAGTTTTTAAAAGGGAAAATCATTGGCTCTAGACATACTTCAGCATTCATTATCTCAAAGAAAAAGTTTCATTAGTCCTCTTTCCCTCCCTCCACATTCATTATCTGCACGCACACAGATTTCCCCCCCTGTTTTTTCCTGATCTTTTGTCCATCTGAAAACTCTGTGATACTCTGACAACGAGCTTGAAGCCAAACCCACCCACACAAAAATACAATGATTTTCCAGTATTATTGGACAATTTCTGAAGGACCTCACTCTGATCCCTAGCCTATTAGTGAATAAAAGGCATGCCTACTCACACTCATTGCTTAAAGGGTTTCTTAATGGGAAAAAAAAATGTGAAATCTTTATTTTCATGTTAGTGTAGGCCTAGTTAAAAAGAGATCCCTCGTTGATGCTACCATCATTTGAGGACTAGCACATTTCATTTTTTTTTTAGATTTTTTTTTATGCAAGTTTGCCCCGTACAAGGCTGAAGCTGCTCGAGGTGCGAGGCTTTTAAAAAAAAAAGAATCAGACGCAGGAGGTAGGAATTAAGGTTCTTCTTGAAGGAAAGATCATAAGATGAAGGGAAACATGCACCAGGCAAAGAATTCCATAGAGATACAGGACGAGGGAAAAAGCTATTGGCATAGCTTTTCGTTCTATATCTAGATACAGCTAGTGTATTGGTGGGAATATGTGGAAAGCAGTTTCACGCTGAAACACCTAACTGGAGGAACCAAGCTGGACAAGCCGGTAGAACATTTACCATGAAAATATCTGTAGTTGGCTTCATTGAGCGATTGCTGTAATCCTGTTTGTTGTGGCGAATGTACCACTATCACCATGAAAAGGTTTACAGTTCTCATGATTTCCTGTTAAATATCCAACATGTTTCTTCAAAGATTTGTTTCACTGAATATGAAGAAAATATTGGAAATAGAGGATTGGGTTTGGTGGGGAAATTCATTGCCATCCCGACCTGCGACAAAAGCAGGTTGCTACTTGTTTTCCCATTGTGCATGTATGGAGCATATTTGAATCCAAGAGCAGAGAATAGGAAGTGCCCCCACTGATATTTAAGTGCCCCCCCCCCACTGATATTTAAGTGCTGTGGCTAGTGGTTTGGAGCATTGAATTCGTGGTCTGCAGGTTGTGGGTTCGAGCCCAGTCCTGGGCTATAGCACTTCTACGCTTAATATGGGTAGAGGCATTATTAATGCCTTGCAGTGGACTAGTTACCCATCCCGACCCTATTCATACTGTGAAGAGATCAGATTATCTTGTCTGGTTTCAGTGTGAGGGGCTGGTTATTCCACATTTTCCTCTGTAGGCCCACACCTCGAGTGGCCCTTGGCCTTGTGATGGGCGACTTGCATAAAAAAAAAATTATAATAATTTTTTCTATTTTTTTGAACACAGTTCTTATGGTTCAAATAGAATTCAGGATTATCAAAATGGAAGATGTACGTACGTACTTGGGTGGGAGGGGGGGGGGGGGGCCTTTTTGCGTGAATTTTCACTTTTTGAAATAGAGAAAATGATAAAAATTCACGCAAAAAAAATAAGCTACTCCTTGGTACGTACAAACATCAGGCACGTAACAGCCCCGCCTACAAGGTTGTGAGCATGCGTGGGAGAAATCGTGGTTACTATTAAATTCACACGTCCGAACTTTGTGCACACAGCACGGATATGCATATGCTAGTCATACACACAGTATACAAATTCTGCATTTACGTTAAAGGATGAAAACAGTGTACGACTATGACACAACTTAACATTAGTTTTAAGTGTATTTTCCTGGATTTTATCGTCCATCGCGGTATGTGTGGAAGTTCTTAACGCGCCCTTCCCATAGATAGACACATAGAATTAGTAGATGTGAAATTGGCCTCATCAACAAGGTGAAAATATTGAAAATATTGATTTTAAAATTGTTTGTAAAATTGTTTGCCCTGTTTTGAGTACTTCATATCCTGGACTCCATCTGCAACGTGTAGAGCAGTGAGGGAGTTCACTTGGGCTACACTATTCCTGAACCTTAAGAGGTTTACAATTCTCATGATGCCCTGTCAAATCCCCAGAATCTGTTTCTTCAGGGATTCTTTACTGAATACGCAGAAAATAATGGTATTGGGAGGATTAGGTTTGAAGAAATTTCATGCCATCTAGATCTGTGACAAAGGTATAGTTTTTTCACAACTTGATGTCCATTCTACATGTGCGATGGTTTGTTGTATTTTCTCTGAAGAGCAGAGAATTTGAGCCAACTGATATATTTAAATATTCTGTACAAATTATTATAATTCAGGATTAATTTTTTTCCTATTTAAAATGTTAGCACTGTTTCCTGGCATATGAGGGCACTGTTGCTGTGATGTTGCTGTACCGTGAAAGGAACCCTTGCTTTGCTTTATCCGTTTTGTCTGAAATAGGGTCAGGGAACCAGACTACACAAACATTTATTTTCTTTCCCAGCATCTATGCACACAACTTTAAACAGGTTAGTGTTACAGTATTTGCTATTATACAAATAATGAATGTTTATGAGTGCGAGGGTAAGAATAATTTCATGAGGTGACAGATTGAATGTTTTATTCCACCTGTCACCGAATTAAATTATTCTTACCATTGCACGAATGTGAAACATTCATTATTTGTTTTATACAACGCCTGAATAAATACGACAGATTGCATGCATGGATTTCTTGGTGTACAACGTGCCGTTTACCTTCTCAGTCTCGCATAAAACCGCGACAAAAAGTGGTCCAGTTCCGAATCAGTTAACCCTTTCAGCCCCGCATTGTTTATTGGCATGCAGCCTGTGGTGACCACATTGTTCACGCACTAAGCACTTCACGGTCGACTTTAATCGCCATTGGGGCTGAAGGGGAGTATAGTGCACGGGCGACTATATAGTCGCCATTGGGGCTGAAAGGGTTATAAAGCTTCAATTGTTGTTACTGCGTGTCTTGCAAATTCCTCTAATCGTTTGACTGCATATATATATTTCATTTGTCTCTTTGTGTTAGCAGCGTCAGCATCGCCTACGAGTTCCAATATTTCGTCGTCTGTTAGGAAAACAAACCACGGTTCGGAAACACCGTCCGCCATTTTGTGTGAATGAAAGCCTAGACTGGTTCCCGGTCCCCATAATGTATATAATATACATTTGAAGTCCGAAGGACAATGGAGGGACCGGGAACCAGTCCAATGACAGCCGTGTTGTGGCGGCGGGGAAGTTCTATCAAACGCGTTTGATAGAACCATGTGGTAGAACTTTTTTGGCGGTGCGGGTTCGCGTCGTGCGATGGGACGAATAATTCAATGCATGTGATCGACGATCCACCAATCGGATTGCTGGGATTTATTCAGGTGTTGTATAAAAAAATACTAACCCCTAATAATCCATTCATTTCTGAAAATGACAGCAAAAGCAAATATAATCCACCATGATCAACATTATTACCCCTGCTCACCAAGCCTATTAATCATTCCTAAAACTCCAGCTCCCTGAAAAGTATACAGCCCTGGCTGCAAGTTAATTGTGCACATGGGCTAATCAAACACATAACCATTTTTTTTGTTTTTTTTGAGCTGGTCAATCAATGCAAGAAGAGCATAAACTCAGTCCACCTCATTTACAAGGTGCCTGAAGCTGACACGGATACCAATTTTGAAGTTTTAAAATCAATCATTTCTATGGCCATTAAGTATGATGCCACTGTGGTGCAGGATGTCCCCGGAGTGATGGGAGATGTTGGTTTGACAGTTTTCTCATTTCTGTACGGCTTCAGGCCTTTTTTGCCCTCCTTTTCTTAAGCGATAATGCCCAAGATGTAAAATTGACGGCTTGTACAATCCAATAAGCATCGACTTATCAAATCAGGTCACACACTTCGATTGGATTGGATTGGATTGCTGCACTTCAAAGCGTAGTCCGCTCTGGCAGTCGTGTTTAGAATGTAAAATTTACTGAATTAGGATACAGTTGTTGAGAAGTGTGAGGTCATCAAATCTTGACGATATTAAGTACACAGTTATTGACAGTTTTTATTGACAGTTTTTATTTGATCATACATAATTTTGTATCGCCCCTCGGATTGAAGTACAAAGACACCAACCAATTTCCCAGAGTCCTGATGGCAATTTTAGAAATGTAAAACTGTTTTTAAAAATGTGGCTGGACAATTCTTTCTGGAGATATTTTAACGCAAGAAATACAGGGAGAGGTAGGTATGCAGTTTCAAAGAACTTTGGTTTGTTTCAAGATTTGGCATTAGTGTGGACAGTCTTGATGTGGTAAGAAACCATTAAAATACGCCTATACCCGCGTCGTCGAACTAAAATTGATTTTTCCTGGTACTGGTGTTGTGAAAATTACCAAGTACTAGCAAAATAGATTGGCTTAATTGTTTGGGGTAAAAACAAAAATACAGAAAGTGATTCCCCAGGTGTTTTGCACTTACATCCAATATGGACCATAACATGAATCTGTCACAGGGCTTTTTAAATCCCATTTGCCGAGGAGGATGTTTCAGATTTATGAGTAGGTAATCTCAGGGGCCTTTTTTGTCAGGAGTCCTGGGCAATTCTCTGAGCTCAGGTGGGAAACGGTTTCCTTCCAAGACCTACACATCATAAATTTAAACCAAACATGGAAAGCAGATATTGCCTCCTTGCTGGGGGGAAAGGGATGGAAAACCCTGGTGTCTTGTTTCATATGGGAATTGTTACAGAAGTATCACTTTTCTTTAGAGACAAATGCCTGGGACAACAACAGTTTCATGTTTCCCACACCAGAAAAAAATAGAGTTAGAATAGAAATAACAGCAGACATTCTTTTGGAATTATTTTCAAAGTAAACAAAGAAAACCGGCAGGAGCGGAATTCGAACCTGCGACCTCCGGAATACCGTACCGCGCTCTACCAACTGAGCTATCTTGCCCTATGTTAATGTTGGCGGTCTCCCAAATTGTCAGTATCTTTGTTCGGGTGGGCGCTAGTCAGAAGTCATAAACTCAGAATGCCGAATAGTCAGGGATCACACCCAATTTTACGATACAACCTGGAAAGCGACATTGTGGGGATCACAAAGTGATCGGGATTACAAAGTGCTCATTGGAAAAATTACACCAGATAAATTTTTTATGATATACATCCCTCTAAATCTGTTTGTAAAAAAAATAAGGCTTTGAAATTTCTGTTCTCAAATTTCTGTTTTCTGTTCTTTAGATGCACATTTGAATCAGATAAAAAGGAAAAAGAAAACTGGCCCAGCAGATACACACGTAGTTGGAAAGTCTGGCGTTTTATGACGCTGTGCATTACGCCAACTGGAAGGTTTCCAAGATTTGTAAACACTGGTTGCTGTGATTGATTATTCATGACTCGTGGATCTTCGCCGCCAGATAGTAATTGTAAAGGGCAATAGAGGCACACGCCCTGCAGCCTGTTTGCCGCTCCTCACAGTCTGATCATTAAATAGGAAACGGGCCAAGATCAGATGCTCATTCATCTTGCTTGTTGATCCAAACTCAAAAGGACAGGAAGAGCAAGATTGTCGGCACGTGGTCGTAGTCACTTCGCAAACAGGACATGCCTCAGTCCATATTGATTTTGGTCGTGATGAGCCTTCCAATAATTAAGTTTGGTTCATTAAGGACCAGATTCTTGCTGATAGCAGCTTTACTATTCATGGAACTCGCTAATTGTGATAGGAAATCTTCCGTTAGGTCATAGGCATATCTTTTTGGGGGGAGGGTCCCATTTGTTTATCACCCTTCTTAAAATATTCATAAAATGTCTAATCACTGTTGGGGTAAAATCTTAAAAATAATCCAAGAGTTTCCACACATTTTACAAATCTTGTTTTTTGAAAAAAACAAATTACATCATCAACCCCCCTCTCGCAAACAATTCTGGTCCAGAACTACGCCCTGAGACAGTCTGAGTTTAATAGAAAACTTATTTATTTTGTGTTTTCCCACATTGCAAACCTTTTGATCTGTTCTCAACGGAAATATTCAGGGCTTTTATTTACTGTATTTTTAAGATGGGACTGTCACATGCTTTTTCACTTGCTGTTATTCAAATGCATGCATGTGGGCGGTGTCTCTGTTAGTTTTTCCCCCTCGAACATTACTTCACATCGAACGAAAAATAAAGTTCCAAAAACTGAATAGAAGATATTTTTGAACGGAAGTGTGTCTTTCAAGGCCTTTGAAAGTACTTGGAGAGAGCTTCAATGTATTAAATCACAGTGAGCTAAACTGGATGGCTCCAGGCTGTGGTCTATCAAGAGAGATACAGATGGACGTTTCACTACTGTGCACAAAGCAGCAATATCCAGCCTCCTGCGGGAATGGCAAAGAGTATGATAACAACTCAAGTGTAGTGTTTGTTGGGAACCATTTGCCAACGTTCACATTAGAGGAATACACCCCTAGTGTAGGTGTGCGGTAGAAACCGGCACTGACATCAGAATGTTTGCATAGTGACTGCTATGGGGAGGGAGTGATTTTCTGAGCAGATAGCAATGTGTGAAGGGTCACTGATGACTCGCTTTTATAGCTAAAGGCCTGTGGTTTAACCCAGATATAAAACTTTCATTTCTGTGCCCCTCTTCTCCCACCCCCACCCCTTAAGCAGCAGTAACCCGATTTGGGTGAGGTACTTTCGTTTCATAATGCATTATCTTGGCAGCTATGGACTCCACACGTATCGCTGTCGTGTTGCTGAAAAGTAGGGCTGTTTCTTTTCCAATAATTTAGTATTCGATTATTCGAAACTGGGTTTGATCAAATACTCGATACTCGCCGATCTATTTTTTCCCGTGTTGGCTGCAACTGCATGCTGTGCCAGTAAAAAGTTGCATGCGAAGTACGCCAGTGTTTACGTGCGGCGGTCGATATTATGGACCACCTGATTGACATTTTTTTTTGCATGTGCCTGTTGTATCAAAATCATTACAGGTACATATAAAGTTTTCTGATGAGAAGCCAAACTTCATCCTGTGTTTTTCAGTAATTATGTCGAGGGTTTTATGGACGGGAACAATAAACCTCCATCCACAACTGAAAAGTTACAAAAAATGTGGCATTTTGACACAGCTAAGCACCGTAGCTTGTCTATTAAAAAAGCATCAGTTGTATCTGTACATGCATATATATTGTTTTTAATATTCGAACCGGCAAAAAGGTATTCAAATATTTGTTTGACAGTCGAATATTCAAATATTCGGGACAGCCCTACTATTAATTATGGTAGAGTGTGATCTTTCCTCAACGTAGAAAATAAAAGTAGCTAGGATGTCTGGTAGACTTGTGGGACTCTATGCAGAAATTGACTATTCGAGCCCAACATCGGGATTGGAATCGGGATTGGAATCGGGATTGGAACCACAATGGAGGGATCACAATGGAGGGAGAGAAAGTGAAAATCTACAATTACAGAGAAAAATTGAACAAAATAGGAACAAATGGAGAACAAATTACATTTGAAACAAAAAGAAAAATGTCAATGCATAATCGTATGAAAATAATTAAATTAATGAAGTCTTACAAACGAAAACCGATGTGCTTTTTAAAGAAATATCACATAACGGTGCTGAATTCAAAAGCAGCCTTCCAACAGTTAACTCTAGACCATATAATACTATACACTCCATACACACAGGTACCAGAGGCTAAATCATTGAGAACTCGTGTATATTTCATGCCATTCTGCTTGTGGCAAAACAAGTCTCTTGACAGAACAGCTGGGTAATCTGAATCATGGGTATTTTACTCGGTGGGGAGGTAATTCTGAAAATATCCAAGTTCCAGAAAATAGGACAAAACAGAATTGACAGAATTGCAGAAGGGAAAATGCAAACTTCCCAAGTGGATTTTTAATGTTCTCTGGAGATTTCTCATCAGTGGATCTGTCGGATGTTTTGATATGCAGCAGATGACACAACAGTTGCAGGCAGTGTTCATATTGTGTGATTCAACATGTACATCAGGTTAAACAACACCTGTGAAAGTTTGAGCTCTAATTGGTCAACCGAGTCACGAGATAATAGTGAAAACCGTTCAATTTTAACTACTGTGCACATTTGTATGGGCTTACTTTGAACGTTCAAATCGAAACAAGCCACAGCATTTGTGAAGGTCTTTGGATAAACTTTCCTTGAAGATGGCAGCATTAATTCTCAGGGGAATTGTACTGGTACTATCTTTATAAACACAAGCTTGCAGATTAAAACTAATCATTTCTTTTCGTCAAACAATCCACAAGGAAAACTGACCAGGTAAATTTGAATACATTTTCAAAGTGAACAAAGAAACTGGCAGGAGCGGGATTCGAACCTGTGACCTCCGGGTTACCGTACCGGCGCTCTACCAACTGAGCTATTTAAAAGCAAAGTTTATCATACCTATAAAATGATACGTTATGGATATGGGAACCAAATTACAATAGTGTTTTACTTTCTTTAAAAGTTCATGAGGAGCTCACGAGGTTGACTTTGGATGAAAATGATTCGGGAGAAATCAAACGAGGGGGAATGAAAAAATGTTTCCCTGGGGTGTAGAGGATAGACGGGATACTTCAAATAAATTTTTAATAAGTGGCCGGCAAGTTGTCGGTTTGAAGGAGTCCTGGTACAAAGCTATATTCTGATCTGTCACAGCCAGTACTCTCATTTATATGTCATCTAGCAATGTGTGAATTGGTTTTTGATTCATTTTTGATTGCAAGAAGTGTTGCTGGAACAATTCTCAGTGGGTGTCTGTATCACATCTAAACAGAAAGTTCCTTTCCATTTAGGTTTGCATACATAAGCTATTGAGCAATGTGTTTAATGACATTTTTATTTATTTTTTAAAATTCAATCACAGAATGAGTTTTTTTTTTTCTCCCTACAATCCTTTTTTGTATTTTTATAAGTGACAAACATGAAAGCAGTCAGGCCAGACAGCCCACCCCCTTCTGTACTTGTTTTAGGCTTTCATTGGTGAAACATTAAACAAAATGTTAGTCTTGTACCCCATGAATTTTTGTGCATGTATGATTATTGAAAAGAATTACACGTAAAAAACTGTGGGCCTATCACACTCCTCCATCCTTTCCCTCAAACAACCCTGGGTTACTCCTGTTGTCCAGTCTCCGAAATTGAGACATTTATATCGAAGCAGCAGGGCCATTTTTATATTCTGGTCACTAACTTCCTCTCTTGAAGAAAGAGCATGTCCCCTAATTGCTGGACCTGCATGTATTCGTTAGTTTTAATCCTGAAAATGCCGTGTCGGTGCCTCTTTCAACGTTATGAGATGGTTTGTGTCATTTACTCAACACAGGAAGCTACAAACCAATGGACTTTGCTTTATCCACTATTACTTTCATCTCATATTAAATTTCTTAAATTCATCAAACTCTGTTTCGCAGTTTAATTCAAATGTCAGCTCCTTTCTCACAAGCACCGGAATTCTTTCTGACCTGCACTGATCACTTAATTTTAAATCATCTTTAATTTCCTTAAAAGCATCTGTTATAAAAATAAAGTATTTATATACTTCCTGGATTGCTCAAAGCTCAGTTTCCTAATATTTTGTTCCCATCAATTTATTAACATCCTAAAATATCTTCTAAAATATTCCTTTTCCAAAAGTGACTTTTTGCAATTTGTCTCGGGTTTCTTCTCTGCGATATTTTAAAAGTGTAGGCTCTTCCACAGTTACAACTTGAAAGTTTACAACTGGAAAGGAAATGTGTACAGAAATTTATTGAAATTCAGATCTGAATTTGCTGGAGTTACTTGAAGGCAGTGTACATGATTGGTCATTGTTGCAATTTTCAAAAATGGGCGGATTTGGGGGTTAGTATTTTTATATGAAATATCGTTCCACTGACTTTGAGTTTTGCATTGTTTAATGGCGAAAAAACCAAGAGAAAAACGGCGCTCGTTTTCAACCGTCGGGCGGATGATAGCCTTTAGTCAAGACGCGCGTGGCGCCATCATGTCCAGGGCATGCCACTCGTCCGGGTAGCCACGCACGCCTTGACTAACGGCTACAGGGCAGCTTTCCAATGATTTCCAGCTGGAAATCGTTAAAAAATGATATACATTTCCACTTTTCTTGACGACAGTACACCTGGTGCCATCATTTCACAGGATGATTGTGACTACTATTAACTTTCAGTCTAGTAAGGTATTTCGTAATAATTCAGTAAAAAGAAATTTGGAGGATTACCAATCGTGTACACTACCTTTTAAGTATGTAAAACCAGACAAATTTAATATTGGTTTAAGTAGTATGCAAATTGCCGGTTCTATGTCATTTCTTGTTTTTTCACTTTTCTCTCTAATTTTGCTGGGGGTACATACGTCAAATTTTTTTGAAACAAAATAGCCCCAAAAATCGCCCAAAATTTTGCTGGGGTACTACACACCAAAATTATAGAGAAATCATGAAAATAAAAAGTTTTTTCCATATCCCACAAGCGTACGAAATATCCGGGGCGCCCGGGCGGAAAAGGATATTGCTCCTAAAATAACATACGACAAAAAAAATTAAATAATTTTTTATTTTTTTTAAAAATATTATATTGCCTACTATAAAGATGGAAACACAACCCACGATTCGAGGATACAATAGATGGAACAAAATATCTTTAAAAAGATATATCGATAAGTATAAATTATCTTTAGGATCTCCAACAGGACGCCGTAATACGTATATCAGGCGAGATTATATTCTAGCTATAAAAAGAGAAGAAGGGAAGTATAAAAATTTGAGAATACGATCTAAAGCTTCGTTAGCGCAACTCGTGCGCGATAAAAATTTACGAGTCGTATCAACGGGTAGAAATGGTCGAGCGATAAAAAAGGATTACATCGAAGCTATACTAGGATTTAAGGAGAAAAATACTTTTCGAGAAGCAGACTTTCGAGAGACTAGAAGATTTGAAAACAGTTATCTAAATTTGGAATTGATTCCGAATCTGTTTATCGACGATCCGGAGCAATTTTACAACACCCATACATCGATGATCAAAAACAAAATCGTAGCTGAATTAATAAAAATAAAAACGATGAAACTACAGATCGCTATTAAAATAAAGTATGTAAAAAAATCAGGTGTTGAGACTAAAACACAAACCGCTGTTCATTTTAGTTACCAAAATAGAGTATTAAACAAGAGCGAGATAGCTACAACCATCGGGAAACAATATGAAACGATATTATCTCAGATAGATAAATTTACGAATAAAGGAAGTGGTTGGACTATAGATAAAATAGTCGCGTTTTACATAAACATAAACAGAGTTAAACCTCTGGTAGGCGCTTCTTACGTAAAACTACCCGAGTATGTAGCTAACAAACACGCAACCGTCAACATTAAAAATGAAGATCAAGAGTGTATAAGATGGTGTTTAAGAGCCGCCCTAGGTATATATACCGATAGAGTTAAAAACCAATTAGCAACAAACCCAAAGTACCAATTTCGCGGAAATAATCCATCTACTTATAAAACCGATGATGGATTAAACTTTAAGGACATAGACTTCCCCACACCTATAAATCAGATACCGAGAATAGAAAGGCAAAACGATATAAGTATAAACGTGTTAGGATACGACGAAGATAACAAAAATAAAACCCATCTACAAGATAAAAGGGGCTTGATATATCCGCTATATTTATCTAAAAGACCATACGATAGAGAAACTATCAGTTTGCTATTATATGAAGGCCATTATTGTTGGATAAGTGACTTACCTAGATTCTTATATGGGGTTACCAATAGTCAACATCGTAAACTGTTTTGCTTAAGATGTTTAACGCATTTTAGTTCGAAAGAGAAATTAGACAGGCACATAAAAGATTGTGAAGGAATAGACTCTGCTTTATCTACCGTTAAAATGCCACATGAAAATGCGAACAAATACTTGGACAAAAGCAAATTAATGTTTAAAAACTTTAAGAATTTACAAGATGCACCCTATGTCATATACGCGGATTTTGAATCTATCTTGGTACCCTCTGCGAGTGTAGCTACAGAAGCACCAGAAAGAGAGACTGAGGGTAAAACTCACGAACATAGAGCCTGCGGTTATTCTTACGTTGTAGTGAGATGCGATGGCAAGCGGATCAAGCGAAAGACTTATAGAGGTGAACGCGCTATAGACAATTTTATAACCTCGTTGCAAGAACTCGAACCTAAGATTAATGAATTACTAGCTCGCATTAAGCCGATAATATATACGCTAAAAGAAGAAAAGATACACCTAAACTCTAACGAGTGCTGGATTTGCGAAAAACCAATTTATCCAAATTACTCGAGTAATTGCCTGTGCTGTAATCCTGTAGAACCTAAAAGCAAAGAAGAACTTGAAGAATACACGTACAAAAACGAAAAAGGATACATCGACCAAAAATGTACGTTCTGCCAAAAGAAAATTAACAAATTTCGAAAAGTAAGAGATCATTGTCACACTACCGGCAAGTACAGAGGAGCCGCACACGCTTACTGTAATCTTAAATTACGAGTAAAACCCAACGAAACGAAAATACCGGTCGTCTTTCACAACTTAGAAAACTATGACGCGCACTTGATCATGCAGGGTATTTCTAAGTATCAACGAGATATCTGGTGTATACCCAAAAATTCAGAAAAATACATTTCATTTTCGATCGGCCAATATAGATTTATAGACTCGTTTCATTTTATGTCTAGCGGTCTCGACAAATTGGTAACGTCTTGCCCGAGAGACGCCTTTAGGTTGCTCCTGAAACGTTATGGCGAAGAAAACGCGGACCTCTTATTACAAAAGGGTGTATATCCGTACGAGTATATGGACAGCTTTGAACGATTTAGCGAAACTGAACTTCCAGCTAAACACCATTTTTTCAGCGCTCTAAAAGATAAACATATAACGGACGAAGACTACTCGCGCGCGCAACGAGTATGGCGGACATTTAATATAAAAAACATGGGCGAATACCACGACTTGTACGTAACCGCGGATACTCTATTACTAGCCGGCGTATTCGAGAATTTTAGAGAAATGTGTAGAATGAATTACAAGTTGGATCCAGCTAACTACTTCACAGCACCGGGATTAAGTTGGGACGCGTTGCTGAGACACACTAAAATAGAATTAGAGCTCTTGACGGATATAGATAAACATATATTTTTTGAAAAAGCAAAAAGAGGAGGAATATCGAGCGTTGGCTCATGTCGCTATGCCAAGGCCAACAATAAGTACTTGAAAGATTACGATCAAGATAAACCCGATTCGTATATTCTCTATCTAGATGCCAACAACCTTTACGGATGGGCCATGAGTCGGCCACTACCCTACGGAGGATTTAAATGGGTCAGTACGGGACAATTTACCCGCGGTCGCATCATGGCGTTAAAAGATAAGGCTCCAACGGGATATATGTTCGAAGTTGACCTGGAATATCCAGCCGAACTACACGATCTACACAACGATTATCCTTTAGCCGCAGATAATATAATCATACCTGAAGAATGGTTATCGGAGTATCAACGAGAGTTGGCGAGTGATATAGGAGACACAGCTAAGGTAAAAAAATTAACAGGCACGCTGTATCGCAAAGAAAAATATGTATTGCACTACGTCAATTTGAAACAGTGTTTGAGGCTAGGCCTAAAACTAAAGAAAGTACATCGGGCGTTGCAATTTAAACAAAAACCTTGGATGAAATCGTACATCGATAAAAACACCCAACTCAGAACGAAAGCAAAGTCGGATTTTGAAAAAGACTTTTTCAAATTGATGAATAATTCTGTATTCGGCAAAACGATGGAAAATGTCAGAAATAGAATAGATGGTGTGCTACTGAGAAACGATCAAGTAAAAGAATACGAAAAAATAGTTTCTAAACCTTGTTACAAGTCTACTACAGCGTTTAAAGAATGCGGTCTCTCATTCGTGGAATCGTACAAAAAGAAAACGTATTTAAATAAACCGATTTACTGCGGCGTTAGTATCTTAGACTTATCGAAGACTCTAATGTATGACTTTTATTACAATCAATTAAAAAAGACGTATGGCGACAAAGTAAGAGTGATGTATACAGACACGGACTCGCTTCTTTTGATTATCTATACGAAAGACGTTTATCTCGACATGGAAAAAGATAAAGACTTGTACGATTTTTCAAACTATGAGAAAGACCACTTTTTATACGACAATACAAACAAGAAAGTTATCGGCAAATTTAAAGACGAATGCGGGGGAAAAGTCATAAGCGAAGCTACTTGCATCAGATCGAAGATGTACTCGATTTTATACGGGGAACACGATATTATAAAGAAGGCCAAAGGCGTAAACCGAGTGGTTATAAACAACGATCTATCTTACGAAAAGTATAAGCGATGTGTTTTATCGAACGAATGCTATTCAAACAAGATGATTCGTTTTGGAACTGAGCGCCACATGATATACACGGAGGCTCAAGTTAAGCAATCGTTAAATCCTTTAGATACTAAGAGATATATTTTACCTAATGGTATAGACACTCTGGCTTATGGTTATCGTTCTAACCTTTAGTATATTCTAGCCAGAACAAGACGATCGATAAATATCTACTCGAAAAATAAATATCTTATGGTTATTATCGACTAACTCGCCGTCTCGATCTCTGAAAGAAAAACTAAGTTCGGGTATTTTATTCCTAATTAGAGGTATGACAGTTTTTCTTTTATTTTGTAACGTTGAGATTATATCTGTTTCAGTCTCAATATATGAAATCGGTATAACGTCTAACAAGTGCGTGCTCTTTCCGTTAAAGAAATTATTAGACGTAGATAACTGATCGCAATGTAAAAAAATTGCGTTCACGTAATTTATATTATAATATCCTATGTATTCACCTTCATCTGTAGGATACCAAAAAGGGTGTTCTAGACCCAACAATTTTTTAGCATATAGACCGAAATTAATCTCAACATATCGACCTGATGGTATTATACCGGCATTAAACATAATTATTGTATTAATCTTGTCCACGGAAGCTCTGAGGATGGTTAATTTATTAAATTCAGCTATTAACCCATCGATAGTATAATTTCCAGCCGGAATTACCATTTCACCGTTAATTTTATTACTGTCACTCGGTGTGTCATCAGCTACACTCCATATTATAGTTATGCGTTGAGATATATTAAAAAAACCGACAGTAAATATCGCGTTGTTTAAACTCATACAGTAATTTCCATTAGAGTTATCTATAGGTTTTGACAGACCAAAAGTTTGTTCGTTACCATCCATTTTAAAAACGTGCGATTCCATTTTAAAAATCTAAAGATTTTTTTAAAAAAAATCTTCAAAAAATCGCTTAAAATTTACCTATCGTCAAGTTAAAACTAATCTTTTTCCCTCGATTATTTATTAAAGCGAAGTAGCAAAAAAAACAAATTTAAGATTCTCTAACGATTAGAACAAGACGATCGATAAATATCTACTCGAAAAATAAATGTCTTATGGTTATTATCGACTAACTCACCGTCGCAGTCTCTGAAAGAAAAACTAAGTTCGGGTATTTTATTCCTAATTAGAGGTACGACAGTTTTTCTTTTATTTCGTAACGTTGAGATTATATCTGTTTCAGCCTCAGTATATGCAATCGGTATAACGTCTAACAAGTGCGTTCCCCCTCCGTTATAGAAATTATTAGACGTAGATAACTGATCGCAATGTAAAAAAATTGCATTCACGTAATTTATACTATAATGTCCTACAAGTTCACCATGCTGCGAAGGTTGCCAAAAACTTTTTCGATCTATACCAAACACTTTTTTACTATATAGATCGAACTCAAACACAGCATATTCAGAATCCAGAATAGTACCGACATTAAACATAATTATTTTATTAATCTTGTCCACGGAAACTATCCATAAAGTTAATTTATTCAATTCAGCTATTAACTCATCGATAGTATAATTTCCAGCCGGAATTACCATTTCACCGTTAGGGTCATCAATGTTCAAATATGATGACCATGTTATAATCATGCATTGAGTTATATTATAGAAACCCGCTGTAAATATCGCGTTGTTTAAACTCATACAGTAATCCCCCTTTGAGTTATCTATAGGTTTTGACAGACCAAAAGTTTGTTCGTTACCATTCATTTCAAAAACGTGCGATTCCATTTTAAAAAATCTAAAGATTTTTTTAAAAAATCTTCAAAAATCACTTAAAATTTACCTATCGTCAAGTTAAAACTAATCTTTTTTCCTCGATTATTGATTAAATTGCCGTCGCGATCTCTGATACTAAAGCTAAGTTGGTTTATCTTATCACCCACGAGCCTACGAGCGGTTAATCTTGCACGCTCTACGAGTGTATCGTCTCTTTTCGTTATCGGTATAACATCTAACAAATGCGTGCTTTTTCCGTTATAGAAATTATTAGACGTAGATAACTGATCGCAATGTAAAAAAATTTCATCGATAGGCATTGTATTATAATGCCCTACATAATCTACGCCAAAAACTAACTTTTTGGCCGTTATCCCCAACAATTGTTTAATGTTTTTATCAAAGCGTAGATCGTTATTTTCTTCCGTTACATTTAAAAATATTTTTTTATTAAGTTTATCTACGGAGACTTCTAACCAAACTAATTTACTGAGTCTCTCTTCTATCCAATCTATATCGTAAAATCCAGCAGGAATATCAATTTTACCACCCGTACTACCCGTTTTTTTACCAGTGTTTGGATCGATTTGATGTATAGAATAGTTAATTTCGCTATTACTAGCCATGTTGTAGAAACCCGCGGTAAATATCGCGCTGGTTAAACTCATACAGTAATCTCCCTTTGAGTTATCTATAGGTTTTGATAATCTAAACGTTTGTTCATTATCAAACATTTCAAAAACGTGCGATTCCATTTTAATAAAGCTTTTATAAGCTTTAAAAAATATTTGGTTTATTATAAATTAAAATGAAATTCGCTCAACTTATGGCGCTTATAAACGACAACAAACGAACGGTAAAGAATGCTCTAGATATCGCGAATCAACACGACGATACTCGCGTAGCTACGCGAGTACTCCCTACGGTCGTAGCTACGCAAGTACAAAGCGTTAGCAACAAGTACGAAGCGATAAGCGACAAATACGAAGCGATTACCCAGGAGAGTACCCCATTGAACATGCATTTGAGTCAACTAAAGATTATCGTAAACGCCAACGACAATAGTTCTTTTATCTCTAATTTAACGGATATATTTAGCGCTTATAAAATGTCTGACGTAAAACACGACGAAGTGGTCGAACGTTACACATCGGATCCCATGACGTTTTATCAAAATCAACTCAACTTCGCATTTTGGTGCGCGACGTCGGGTTGCGGCGTAGGACTAGAATCGTTGCTTCATAAAAACCCCGTAATATCGGCCTTATTCAAGTTTCACGTATATTTCACGATCAGAAAGATACTTTACTTTCTAAAATGCCCAGTTCCAAACGACGATACATTCGACGATCTAAACAACGGCATCGATAAAGGCGCTTATAGCGATATTTGTCAACATTTTAATGTCGATCCAAACTTGAGTTTTAAACAGACCGTAGACTTAACTTCTGGAGGATTAGGTACCGCTTATTCTTACCTGTTTAAAATAAACAAGTACTCGCCAGATATACCTTTACCCGTACCCGGTAAAAATTATACCCCTATTAAGCTTTACAAGGTTTCTGCTGAATATGACCCGAGTACGGGTGACTATGTAACGGCTAATAAATTGTGGGAATACGATTATGAAGCTATGAATCCCGGCGCCACCTACATGGGGTTTGTAGAGTCAGGCGATGCGAAACATTATAGTAAAATAACGCTCGCGTATATCAGACAATCCGCGGACGTTGTACGACTCGGTTTTAGAAATTTTATACGCCAGAAGAGCTCGTTTACCGACGTTGGTATAGAAAAAATAAACGAAAGCATTAGAACGTACGTGTATGCCATACTCGGTGCGCAAGCCCAAACAAAAACGAGTATACTAACTGCGGGTACCGGATTAGATGCGCAAAGACAATTTGAAAATATAGTAGAAGACATAATCAACAGCCATACGGACTTGGAATCTTCTATAACCAGATTTCAAAATTCTTTACAGTACGCTAGAAGCTCGTTAAACTTTGTGATTAGCCCTGGATTGTACTTGATTCCATCAAATATGGAGCTTTTAGTCGGTATTCACCAAGGTTATAATAATAATATACAGATAGCTACACCCGACGCATCGATAGGATTAAACATTAACTTGAACTCAGACGTTGTACCTGCCCCTACACCACCCTCTCCCATAAAAGAGAGTAGTGCAGTAACCCAGCAGAATTTAGACGATTTAGACGACGTAGCTACGCCACCAACCCCGCCCTCCCCCGTAAAAAAGAGTCGTGTAGTAACCCAGCAGAATTTAGACGATTTAAACGATTTAGACGATTTAGAGAATTTAGAGTTACCAACCCCTACACCGCCAACCCCAATCTCAGACGTACTCCCTACGGACATAGATACACCACCTACTCAACCTCCAGACTCGCATGAACAAGAAAAAACGGCTTTAGTCGTTGGTTTAATAGCCGTTGCTGGGGTTGGGTATCTAGCTTACGATATTTTACGTCGTTGAGGAAGGTGGTAACTCAGTATCTGGCGGAACGGCCATTAACTCTTTCTTAACGAACGATCTCTTGGGGCCATCAGTCAGCCAGTACAACGCGGGCTGTCCGGGATCTGTCGTTCTTCTTCTAATCGTATACATTTCTAAGCTCCAAATAGGATCGGTAGCTCTTCTTCTAACGTCTTTTTCGAGCTCTCCAGGAGCGTAAAGATATCTGACGATATCGTCATTTACGCTTAAAAGATCTTCGGGGCTCTTGAGCCCCGAGGAACTCAATTGTTTTATTTCTAACTGAGACATAGCCGCTCGAGGAGTTAACGGTTTACCTTTCATAGTCGATATCAATCTAGTTTCTTCGTCGTTTAACGCTTTTATAACATCGGGTAATCTTTTTACCCACTCGCGGCTACGCTCGGTAGGTTCTAACATTTCTTGAGCGTATTGATGACCGAATAATCTTTCGGCTAAAGTACGATTAAATCTTTCTACTATACCTTGAGCTCTATGATTGCCAACCTCGCCTTTCTGTACTGCGACGTTGCGAGTCCGCATCAAAGTATTAAATTCAGCCATAAATTCTGTACCGGGGTCTACTTTTATCGTGAGAGGCCAAGACAAGGGCGATCTTTTGTAAATCTTTTTTATCGCCTCTACAACTTGAGTACTCGTTTTATTCGTCAAGGGTTCAGCTTCTTTATATCGAGTGGCCACATCCACGATTGTCAACGCGTATTTATATCTTTTTCGTCTAACTACATCGTGAGGTAGATATAACAGATCCGCTTGATGTTGTTCATTAGGCCTCCCTATAACCTTATTGAGACTCGTAGGTCTCGGTATAAAACTTGGGGCAGGCAAATATATTTGCCACATGGCTTGTTTTCTCAACCAATTTCTAACGTCTGACTCGGGTACGTTAGCTTTTAACGATAATTTTTTTATAGCGCCTGCACCTTTCCAATATCCTTTAGGGCTGTAAAATATTTTACTTAGTTTTGTTTCCATTTTATTTTAAAAGCAGAAAAAATTTTAACGACTTATTAAAAATGGCGAGTGCATTAATGATGATTGGTGGAGCTATTGTAAACGCTTTAGCGTTTAGCGGATCGAACTTTCTATTTTCGAGTATGGGTGGATCGTCGGCTGAAGAACGTAAACGACACGACCTCGCTTTAGAACAATTAACTCGAGCTAAACAAGAGTGGGTGGAACAAAGAACCAAGTATCTAGATTATCTAAACGATCGACTACATAAAGAAGCCAGGGCTCAAAAAGATTTTCAAAATGTAGATTATGCGTTGAGAGAATATAACGAAGTAACCAACGAAGATATAAGATTACCTCGCGAACCTGTATTGTCAGACTTTTACGCACCCAGCGAAGGTCAAAAAGATGGTGAAATTGTATTTATCTTAGGAGGCACTGCTGTTTTAGGGTATTTAGTTTATAAGTTTATCTAAAAGTTTTTTGCTTTTTAAGTTTATAAGTTTGTATAAAAGTTTAAGTTTATTTAAAAGTTTTTTTGCTTTTTATTTTGTTTCGTTAAGTAAAATGAACGCAATTTATGGAAGCAAACTGAATCCACACAGAAGTTTAAAAAATCCTAGAGCGTTGAAGGGGTTGAGACAATCGATGGTTATTACTCATAATCCTAGTACCGCATCGGCTGGCAGTCTGTTGATCGTTGAATTTCCTATGTTGAGTCAAGACGATGTAGTCGTACCGGGTACAGTACGATTAGCTTTTAATATAGACTTAGAATCTGAAGGCACTGGCGAAGATGATACAAGAACTCTATATTATAACGTCGCACGAAATTTAATTAGTGGCGTAAGAATCAAACTAGAAGGTAAAGATTTCGTAGCGTTTACGGACGCCGATGTATATAACGCGTATAAAGACTTGTGGCGACCAGCCAGCGCGAACAATGCGTATCGAGGACTCGAAGATAGCAACATCACGAAACTCAGAATCAACTCTAGCGATGGGGTTGCTAGCGCGAATGGTGGAAAAGACAAAGCGATTGCCAACGCTTACGGTAACCGATATTACATTCCTCTAGATTTTGAAATGCTTACGGATCATCAGCCTTTTAGTCCATCGACGCTCAAAGACAGACTAACTTATGAATTTACATTTAACGATCACGCTAGCGTAGTAAAATCTACCGATTCTAACGCAAAGTATAAAATTTCGGGGTTAGATCTCGAGTTTGAAACGGTGACCAATAAAACATTGGCCGATAATATCAGACAAAAATATCGAGGTAAAACTCATTTTCTATACGAAAAAGTTCAAAGATATACGGTTTTAACGCTAAACAAGTCCGATACTACTTGGAACATTAATCTCAATCAAGCCATTAGAAGTCTCAAAGGTATACTTCTTTTATTTAAAGAATCGGGCGAAAAGGATCCTCGGGTCTTCTACAATCCAAAGATCGAAAAAGTAGACGTTACGATAGAGGGTAAGCCGAATCAATTGTATAGTCAGGGTATGAAGCGCTATCAACACTGGGACGAGATTACCAAGTTTTTCGGCGACTCTAATACAGAATTTGGTGCCAGCGTGTCTAAAGACTTGGAATTACACGATATGACGCTAGGAGATTATTTAAGCACTAGTTACGGTCTTTGGTTAGATACGAGGGTAACTGATGACAATAAAAGTCACGGTTCTGGCAGGAAAATAGGAGACGTAGGTGGGGGTATTTCTCTCCATTTAGAAAGAGAGGCCGAGACAGCGGGTGTCCTAACGTGTTACGTTTTCTTGGTGATGGATGGTCAGTTGGTGCTAGAAGATGGAAGATTTAGCGGTAGTTATTCTTAAAAAGTAAACCTTATTAATAAACCATGCATAAAATGTTTCCAAAAACACCACACTGCGCGATAGTTTGCGGTAGGACTAATTCGGGTAAAACCAAATATATTTTAGATCTATTAGAAACTGAGTATAAAGATCACTTTGAAAAGATCGTAGTTATTTGTCCTACGTTGAGCAATAACAAGACATATCGCGAGAGACGTTGGTTGTGGTTAGATCCCGAGATATACCCATGCGATTTAGAGGTAGAAAAGGTGACCCTCAACGAAGCTTTAGCATTTTATAGAGCTCAATTTAAAGGATCGCACGTTCTATTTTTGATAGACGATTGTAGCTCGGAACAAGACATAAAATATCGCAAGGCGGCGCTCGGGAAAAACACTTGCGTTTTAACGAAATTGGCGTTTAGCGGTAGGCACGACAATCACTACTGTTGGTTGATGACCCAAAAGTATAATTGCGTAATGACAGATTTTAGAGCTCAAACTGCATTTGTCGTATTGTTCTATTGCAAAGATAAAAATAGTTTCGAAGTATGCCTCGATGAAAATGATGCGGTGCCTTTAGAAGAAAGATCGAGAATTAAAAAGATCTTAAGAGACACCCCTTTTAGTAAATTAGTGGTAAAAACTGATCCTCCAGTCTGTTGGCAGTTAATCTATTAGATAACTGTTAGATACCTATTAGATACCTATTAGATACCTATTAGATACCTATTAGATGATTTGTAGATGATTTATAGATGATTTATAGATAACTGATAGATACCTAATAGATAACTGTTAGATACCTGATAGATAACTGTTAAATACCTGATAGATAACTGATAGATACCTGATAGATAACTGTTAGATAACTGATAGATGATCTATAGATTATCTAGTCATATATAAAATATGATAGAATATCTAGACCTATTATTAAAACTAGTAATAGCCATCAACTTATCTTTATTTTCTTACGATTATATTTCTTGTAGAAATAAGATTAAAAAATATAGTTCTATTTTAAATGATCAAGTCGATAGAATCTCTAAGCACGTTATCTCAAGAACCAGTAGCTATAACACCCACGACAATAGCGACGATCCCAGAAGCAACTATGTCCAAAAATAGACTTTTGGGCGTAGTTGCGAGTGGTGATTCTAAAAAATATTTCGGTAAAGAATACTCCGTCAATGAAATAGAGGGCTTGACTGTAGAAAAACAAGAAAAGCTATATAAAAGATACGAAGCCAAGCTCGGTAAAGAAATGATAGTCAGTTTGGGGAGTTGCGTGTTGACCGTTTACGCAAAAGCTTTAGGTGCGACTTTGCCGCTGGCTTCGCCATTCGGTTATAAACTTTGTTTAGATTCCGAAGAAGCCCTTATCAACGACCTAGAAAAAGATCCCGTTATTTCTAGCAGCTTGTCCAGTTTACTTTGCGAAGTGCATTATAATTATGGGGTTTATTTATCTCCTTTGGTGGCTATGTTGATCACGACTAAACATTTACAGGTAGATAGTAGTAGTAATATAACAACAAATAATAGTAGTACTATTATAAAAGATGAGCCTAGAAACGACAACGACGGATCAAGTAGCAGAGACCCCACAGCCTCCCCAAGAGACACCCCAAGAGCCGGCTCAGTCTCCCCAAGAGTCTCCCCAAGAGCCGACTCAGCCGGCTCTATCAAGAGTCACAAAAAAAAGAGCAAAAGACCCTAAAAGAGTAGAGCAAGGTAAAAAACTTGCCGAAAGAAACAGAAAGATGAAAGAACAAATACAAAAAATGCAAAGTATAGAAGAAGAGCAAACGCCAGCGCTAACGATGGCAGACATTCCGAGCTGGGGATACGCGATAATTGGTTTGGCTGTTTTATCGCTAGGATATCTCGCGTTTAAAAAGAGTAAACCTGTAGATGCACAGCGAGACATAGTGGTACAGACCGCAACTTCAACCCCTAAAGTCGAAGAATCATTAGAAATGGAATAAATAAAAAAAATAAAATGTTTGTACAAGTAAAATGGATACGAAGAACGTTGCAAATACTCTTTATCACGGTGCTGTGTTGAGTTTGTTGACCGTAGGTTATACTATGTTGAGTAAAAAACTTTTGAAAATTAAGCCCGCCGATTTAGGAAAGTTAGACGTAGAAGATACGGTTAAAATCACCGCTACGGTAGGTAGCGCTCTAGCCACTCAGACTTGGTTGGTGAGTCAAGGAATAATTCCTCAGAATGTGATGAATACTACGTAAAATATAAAATATATGACTTTATAAAATGGCTGAAGGTGGAGAATTTATACCTATGAATGATGTGAGTCGAGAAGATAAAAAAGCCGATGCTGTTGCTGATGATGCTGATGATGTTTTTGAAGATGCCAATGGCAACGATGGTTTAAACCCCGACTATGATTATGAATTAGACAGACTGGCCGAACCACAACCGCCTACGACGATTGATGAAGCTGGTGATATTATAGATAGACGTCGCGATATGTATAAAGAAGGTTTAGCTAATGATTTTTATAATTATTGGGAGGGGGATCTACCAGGGGAAAGATTAGCCTTAATTAAACCAAAACTCATTAGGTACGAACTTTTTACTAAAGAAAAAAACGGTATTTACTTCGACGGTGTTTTATTGACTAGTAAAGTTAATCTCGATAGATTTGTAGCTAGATCGACGTTAAGAAAAAACTTTAAAGAGAAGTTTCCAAACGGAAACTTTACTAGATTTTTTAAAGAAGATTTGGGTTTATTAACGACTGATGAATTTAATTTGCTAGAGGCTGAAGAAACTATAGATTTAGCGTACGATCGCTATGTCACTCCAAGACGAATGGTTGAGATAACTAACAATGTGATTGACAACCTGGATCGTATGTACGGCCCTGAAATAGATCCCGAATATGATCCTGAAACCGGCAGATATACAATTCCTTCCTCTCAATCGATACCAGTAGATGCTCAAGCGCAAACTGATGGGTTAAATTATAGAGAACTTGAAGGTTTAGATCAAAAACTACAAATGCTCAAAGGTAGTTTAGAATTAAATATAGCCGAAAAGGATAGGTTAAATGATGTAATTGAGAAAATGAAAGTAGCCTTAGGTAAAGAAAAAGATGCTTATAAGAGAAGTATTCTGCTTGATGAATTAAGAGGTTACAGAGATGATAGAGCGGCTAGAACTGAGGCAATAAAAAGCAATATGAATATTATCACAAGCCAATTCGATAGAATCAAACAAACGAAGGATAGAGTATTAGGAGGCGATATCTCGCTAAGAGAAAAGATTAGAATTCTGTTTCGAGAACAGGGTGTGACGATAGTAAGTATATTAACCGCGTTTACTTTTATTATAAGTACAATCGTTGCTTCTTTAGTGAAGACTGTTGGTGGGGGTGGTGCGGCGGCTGCAGCGGTTGTTCCTGCTCCGACTCCGGTTCCTCCTAAACCCGTTACTCCTACGCCTAAACCCGGAGGTAACGTGAAAGATTGGATAAGTAATCATTTAAAAAACTTGGCTAATTTGCTAAAAAAGCTCGGGGGTAAGTTATTAGTCGCTTTACCTGGTATTTTGGGTGCTGTCGCGAGTTGGTTGTTTGCGTTGTTAAGTAAATCGGTCGGTTGGTTGGCAGACCACGTGTGGACGTTATTGGTGGGTGTTGGTACTTTGATACTCGTATACATGCAAAAAAATTTAAAATAATAAGTAGTATAAAATATACTACTTTATAAAATGACCGCAGAATCCGTTTACCCTAAATTGCCCGATTATAGTGCACCTATAGAAACGAACGAGTCTTCAGTCTTTAGGTTAAATAAAATCGAACGAGTGCAAAAAGAGATATCTAACGAGAGAGATAAGAGAGAACGGTTGCACAAAAAGTATAATAAAATTATTACCTGTTTATCTAACGCAGAGACCGTTATGGAATGTTTAGGTGCCTTATCCGGCACAATAGGCATAGTCAGCGTTGTAGGTGTCATTAGTATACCTATAGGTGTAGTGTTAGAAGGATTAGCTATAGGATGCGTGGGTGTAAGTTTGGTATTAAAACGATTTAGTAAAAAGTTTAGAGGTAAAGCTAAGAAACACGATGAGATTAGAGTAGTAGCAGAAACAAAATTAAATACGATAAATGAATTAGTGTCTCAGGCTGTAGATGATGGTGATGTAAGTCACGAAGAATTTACTTTGATTAACGATGAATTAAACAAGTTTAATGGAATGAAAGAAGCTATTAGGACACAAACTAAAGCGAGAGAAGAGTCTGTTTCTAACCAAAAAGAAATAGACGATGAGGTCAAAAAGAAAGTGGTCGAGCTTCTAGCGAAAGAAAAAAAAGATCTTATCGCAAAACTTACAACTTTAAATTAGTCGTAGCTAAAGAGTACGAGTGTGATTTTAACGTGAGCCCATTGAGACCTCCTAGCTACGCAAGTACTCAAGAGAGTTTAGAGACTAGGCCTAGCGCTCCTTGCAAAGAGTAGTTGTAGTTAGTAACAGACAAAAACCCTCATCTCTACTGAGTAGAGGTGAGGGTTTTTTTTGCCTTACGACAAATCATATTTTGCCTTTTCCGCCCGGGCGCCCCGGATATTTCGTACGCTTGTGGGATATGGAAAAAACTTTTTATTTTCATGATTTCTCTATAATTTTGGTGTGTAGTACCCCAGCAAAATTTTGGGCGATTTTTGGGGCTATTTTGTTTCAAAAAAATTTGACGTATGTACCCCCAGCAAAATTAGAGAGAAAAGTGAAAAAACAAGAAATGACATAGAACCGGCAATTTGCATACTACTGTTTAAACAGTTGATCTCAATGACATAACTATTGGTGTCTATGAAACTCCCCTTAAATGCTGAAAATCAGGTTAGAAGATTAGCACCACGGCAAATTCAGTTTCTGTAAATTTTGTCACAGCCCATTGTGACCACTTTTGACTGTACAGTGCTCAGTGACGCCGGAGTGCATTTTTGTGACCTCCTAAAACCAAAGAGATTGAATTATTCAACTATTTTTGGTTGCACTACCAGCTTTTTTAAACAAATATAAACAAAAAAATATAAAATATTTAATTTGTATGAGTTTTTAACTTGCTTAAATCAGCATTCTTTTATTTTACGTAAACCTAAGTATGAGATAAAGCATATTTGCAGGCAGTGTTAAACATTCATATGACAAACCTGTGAAAGTTGGGTTCAAGCCGTCAGAGTCGTGAGAAGATTGAAAAACAATTGTTTTCACCATTGATTTTGTGCACCTCCACACGGGCTTATTTTGAAAATAAGAAAATCTTGCTGCAGTAGTATCATAACCTGAAATATCTCAAATTATATCCGGTTCCAAATAGCCCCAGCAATGTGTTTTCTGACTTTACATAAAAATAACCTTTAAGGTAGTAATGACCTGCCCTCGTGTACCACAATAAAATGGACATGTAAAAGTTGCCAAGCCTTGTAAGCAACAAAATTGAGTGTTATCAGCTTTCGAGGTTGTTGGTTTGCATCGTGTCTTGTCGTAAAGACATCGTTCAGTCGGAAAAGAGATCGATTAAGGAATTAAAAAATACCTTGCAGTGGGAATGGATGGAATCGAAATCTGGAAACTTTGTGGAGGATTTTTTCTGTCGGAATTCATCCGGAAATTGAAAGAGCCAGGGCCCGGATAAAGCACTAGGCTAGGGTGCAATGCTGACATAAACTATGCGTCGCGGAGGAAGGCGCTTGTGATACGCTCTTACTGGTAACATTTATCACTAAATTTTGTTGCACCTTTTTGTCAGATTTTTCTTCTTTTCCCCCAAACTTCTCAAAATAAAAAAAATACTTACGAATGACATAATTTTACCATAGTAAACGTCGAGCATTTTCCAATACCTTGCAGTGCTGTTTGACATGTTAATCGTATGGACTTTGCCGTGCCCGCATGCTGCGCACGTGTTTTTAGCGCTGCACGCATGCTCACTTCCCATGACGGAAAAAATTCTGACTTTTTCATTTTTTTTAGAATCTCATCCCTGAACAACACGGTATGGTTCCTTCTTATTTCCTACCTCAAACTTCATCATACTTTGTGCATTTACGGGTAGTATGGGAATCGGGTACCCGATTGGGGGAAAAACACCTGGGTATCCGTTAAAGAAAGTCAAACCCCAAAATTCCCAGAAATTGCTGTTCATATTGTTCGTAAAGGTCCGCACGTTAATACTACCACATCAATGCATCGATACAGCAAGGAGCAAGTGTCCACAGTGATCTATAGCTTTACTGTGTAAATTGCATTTTTGCAAGCATCATGAATGTTAATCTGTATTGTTTTTCCATGTACCCTGGTTTTCCATGTACCCTGGTTTTCATTTTGAAAATCCCACACAAATGACATTCAAAAACTTTCTTATTAATATGTTAACTCGCTTACGGGTACTCGATTCCATAATCTGGAAGCAGTTCCTGGCATTATGCAGTTGGGTACTTTGGTACCCGGTTCGGATGCACAGCCTTATACTTGGCATAAAAGTGCTAATTTGTTTAGGTTCAAGATTTTTACCAGAATATTTTGTTTTTGTTTTTCATGTTCTTATATACAGGTGTCTCAGGCAGGTGAAGTGTGTGATCACAGGTGCAGCTATTACAACCAAACATGGTCAACAGAAACTTGTGTAAGTTCAGTCGTGTAGTATGGCCCATGTATGTCTTAGTCATTAATGTATCCTCGAGGAAGGTATAATGACGCACATCGATATCTTTCACAGTACATTTCTTTTCAGTAATGTATCACCAATGATCTGCGAGGCCCAGGCTCATCTGGTTTGTTCTGCACAAGCCAAGTTAACAATCGCGTCCGTTCAGAGGTCACGGAAGTTGGGAATGTATAATGACGCACCATGCCAAACGCTAAAAATTACGGTGGCCATGACATGCTACCTTTATTAAAGTAGCCATTTTGATAATGCCAAGTCCTTCGTGAATAAAATATGCAATTTCTGTGTAGTTTATAGCATTTTTAAAGTTTTAATTGCTGTTACATCACAAACAACTTGATAATAGTTACATGACCTCAAATAAAACAGTTGTAATTTTAAAACATGCCTTTATCATGTAAAACCTAAGACACAACTTTTTTATTTTACAGAAACAAAATTATTTACAATAATTGGTTCAAATATAATAAATACAAATTCTAATTTAGATGCCATCAAACAACAAACAGTATAAATGTTTACAAAAAAATGTAACTTGTCTGTTTTCTTGTGCATTAACCCTAACAGTCCCGAATCCTCCAATTTCAATACAATTGTTCACACCCCCTATGGAGTTGGGGTTAAATATGCAGGAAAATTACGCTCATTTCTTTGTCAGTCAAGGGGCCCTCTTACTGGCCACAAATATGGATATAATTTGTTTTTCATGTTATTTTCTTCTTTTTCGGAAAAATAAACTAATTAAGAAAAACCACTCGATGTGTAATCGGAGGGCCTACACGAGCTCTGACGGAAGCAAAATCAAAATCGGTGGCGTATCCAGCATAGGGCGGAGCCGGCGTGTACATGATTGGTCATTGTTGCAATTTCAGAAATGGGCGGATTTGGGGGTTAGTATTTTATAGGAAATATCATTCCACTGAAGTTTTGCGTTCTTGGATGGCGAAAAACAAAACGAGAGAAAAACCGTTCGTTTTCAACCGTCAGGCGGCAATTGTTATAGCGCCCTCTTGTAAAATAAGCAAAATTTTTGCAAATGGGATTGTTTTCAATTGGTTACATAACATGTACAGAGGTCGAGGGCCGAGTGGAACATCCAAGATCTATTGCATGCACTGGTTACAAGGCGTCACTTCGGTACACTACGCGTTAACCCATTTTTAAACACAACATGGATTAACTACATTCAGTCAATAGAGGGCAGTTTTCAAATGATTGTTGTGCGGAACAATCATTGGAAAACAATATAAATTTCAACTTTTCTTGAAAACGACAGCACACCAGGTGCAAACATTTTACAGGATGATTGAGACTGCTATTAACGTAGTCTAGTAAGGTATTTCGTAATAATTCAGTAAACAAAATTGGAGGATTACCTTTAACTTTTGTGTTGTTTCATGCTTTACACCTGTTTCTGTTGTGTTCTACAGATAAGAGCATCCTGTCAAGCCACATGTGACAATTTAACTCAAGGGACAGGTAAATAAACATTTTTATAGTGGAGTCTGAAAACTGTAGAAAACTGTACAAAAGTAGACTTGAAGTCAACTTGAGTCCAAAAATCCAAAAGAAGAGGCTTGATTTGAGCCCTGGGCTAATATTATAGAGCCTGTGACAACAGGAATCGCCACTAACTGGAGCAGAAACTTCTGTGTTAACTGTGCATTTTCGTTTGGAAATAGGCACTTGTTTTACACAGGGAAATTGTTCTATTATTTTTGGGGTTTTTTTAAGGGGGAGGGATTCTATGAATTATCTGGGTCTTTCCACACTAACGGTTACAAAAGTGTCAGAGAGCTAAGGGCAGGAGTCGACTACATCAAGTAATCCACCATGTTTTCTCTTTCTCTACATCCCATATCCTTGTAAGAACATCACCTGCCAACTTAAGGTTGATAAATTTATGAGTCTTCAAGATTTAACCTTCATAACATGGACAGACATTTCATCGTATAGGGTGAGGAAGTAGCAATGAAATGCATAAATTATCCCAAATTTTGTTCCTAATGCAAAGCTATCCATTGAGGGATTGCTACTGGTCAATCTGAGTTTAAACCTGTAGGTATTTATGAAACTACGGGGATGTATATTTTTATTTCTCAACAGGGTCAGACATTTGTCAAAATTTCTGTCCATGTTATGAACGTTGTTAATGTTGCATCCTAATTTCATAAGTAAAAAATAAGGCTACTTTAGTTTTGAGTGATAACAATTCTACATTGAACAAGTAGTATAAAGGGGACAAGGTCTGGATTAATTACAAGAAGAATATACCAGTATGATACAAGAATGTCTGTCCATCATATGAACATTATCATTTGTTTTATCTTAAAGATGGCCCAGTAATTTCCTGCATATCCATCGAATCAGCCCATTTATTTTTCAGTGCGATCCTGATTGATAGCAAAAAAAACCTGATTTGAAATCCATCTCCCATGTCTCAAACCAAAGTTATCAGCTGTAACTGTTGGTGTTGACAGACCCATCTCCCAATGGTCAAAAAGTGAAGTGGGGGGGGGGGGCGTAATATATACCCCAACCCCCACCTATACCCAGCAAGATATGGGACCAAGGGGCAAACCCCCCCTTTTTTTCCCTATACCCTATACACACCCCAGCCTATTGTTGTTACCTAACTCACCCCCTCACCCCCCCCCCCCCCCCCCTCCCCCGATAGCTGAAAGGAATTCCTGAGATTATGGGAACACAATGACCAACACAAAAGAGGGGTGTTCCCTCTGACCCATATCTTGCTTCAAATGCCCCTGCCTCCACTCCCACCCAGTATTTACATCCTTGCCGTAGAGATAGTAACACATTGAAATTATTTCCATGTTGAATTGCTTGTCTCTTGAATATAAAAAAAAGAAGAATAAATTGATGATTACCAATGAAATTGCCTAGACTGAGTGATGAAAGTAATGGCTTGTTCTTAGACACTCTGATTTGACCTTCCTCCCTCCCTCTCTTTCTCTCTAATAAAGGTCAACAGATTGAGAAGCCCACTCTTCATGATGTACGTGTCGTTTGGGCCAACAGCCAACTTGTTTTGAGATGGGAGTCTGTAAACGGCACAGCCTGTCACGGGCATCAACGCTGCGTGAGCATTGTGCGCTACAGCAGTCCCTCAAAGGGATGGACGTACGAATTAATCCGGACAGACGTAAGAATTGGAATATATTATTCATTCAAACTTCTGAGATATGGACAGGAAGTTCCTATTGCTGAACCATGCTGTCTTTTCAAAATCCGAGCAAAAAATTCCTAACTGTAAATAATGTAGATGTTTACAAGTTTGAAGCAAGCTGTGAGTACATGTACATCCTTACAGTTACTTTGATCCAAAAAGTCCTGTTTGAAATTGTCAATCATATGGTATATCACATGTGAGCGAGGTCAGTCGGACTATAAGACATTTCAGCATTGTGGTCATCCTCCAAGTAGGAGTGAGGTGTGCCATGACGTACGTTGATCCAACTACTTCTTTGCCTCGGTTCACTTTTATGTGTATCTTATGTACTACGCATTGTACTGCTGTTTTTAACGTTGAATATTATTTACATGGACAAGAATAGCTGGGCAAAAATTTAGTATTCATGAGGAGGGCTTTGTCCAACACGTGGATGAACTGTAGCGTAATGATTCAGGGGTGAGATTTGTTAGGATTTTTCCTGATAGTGATTTCAGGATTTGTTGTCGGGATTTAATAACTTTTTAAGAATCTCTTTGGCAATTTAGAATTCCTGAGGTATTTTCAAAAAGGTTTTTTTACCTGTAAAAGTGGATATAGACCAATAAAAATGAATATTTTAAGGGGGTGCCTTTAGGCAAATACAAACTATATGTTGATCTGGGGTCTTCTTGAATTTTTCGTTGATTTTGTGGATTTTTCATTTTTGGCCAATCTCGCCCCTGGATGATGATAAATATTTACACTCTACAAACAGTTATTGAGATATCTCTACACACTTGGACATTAAATACATTGCCTCTCAGAATGTCAATATTTGAATCTTTACACCAGTTGATAGAGACACTCAACTGTTCTGCCTATGTGCTTTAGGGAGCGTCTCAATAAGTACGAGCATTACTGTTCTCTTTGGAATGCTTCATTCAAAAACATGTTCCCGTTGGAAATGGACCACGTTCTGAATGTCTTCCCAACTTGTGTGTAAGGGCATTGGCCACATTCCCTGATGATCGTTCTAAGCATTCCGACTTTTGAGACTCGCTTATGAAGACCTAAAATCTTCAGCTGCCAATATTTACCACAAAACAAGAAAGAATTGTCAGTGCCAAAATTCTTATTTCTACACTTAGAGCCATATTTTCACGAGAATTTTCTCACCTTCAACCACATGGCCTGCATGCACGTTCTCAACACTTGGGCAATTACTAGATTTTAGTTATTTGGAATGATGTTGAGATTGTCTGTATAAAATGGGGCTTACACTGAAATCTTAACCCTAACTCCCTAGGATGTGTGGAAAATCATATTGAAATTGGAGGATTCAGGACTGTTAGCGTTAATAAGAGACATTTCTCGTTGTTTCTGAAGGCCTGTGTGTATCCTTGTTGAGATTTTGACACGTCCTGGCTCGTTAAAAGTGAAATCATCATTTTGTTTTAGAAATCCAATCCATGCTCAATCTGGGAAAACAAGGTCAGTGAGCGATGAAATGGGCCGTGATTTGGGAGACACTGTGACTTGGTCATACTCGTATATACAATGTGCAGGCATTTATATCTCAAAATGTATCTTCCAAACTATAAGTCACATGAGTCATTGCATATTATTATGATGTCATCACACCTTTCTTCATTTCAGGCTCAGATGGGCTGTTTGAAAGGATATTTGAGGTCGTCTTTTTTTTCCACACAGATATGTCAAGATTAGTTTTTCATACATTTAAAAATTGATATATACGTCAATGGGAAAACGCAAGTGTTTTGTTTAGTCTTCATTGTAATTTCACTTTAAACGTCAGTGCAAAGGTTTTAGCTAATGCATTAGCTAAAAACTTTGCACTGACGTTTATATAGGACATAAACCAATTTTCCTTCATGCACTCCATCAGCCTGTCCCATGAGCGTACCTTGTCACACAACTGAAGCCATCAGAAAAAGTCATGGATGCTTCATTGATGTTGATGTGATGTGATGTACATGTATGTTATTGCAGGAGCGTACACTCTCCCTGGACATGCAAGATGTGTGTGCCAGATTCTTCCAAGTTGGGATGGCCAACCAGTTTGGAGTGAGCCCAACTAGTGATGTGAAGAACCTTGGTAAGTTCTTTTTATTACCTCTTGTATACAGATGACGGCCACAGCCGCGGTTCAAAAAAGGACCAGCTGGCCAGTTGATGTCTATGCGCGCATTCCTGCGCGTACTCAATCCATTCATGTTCTGGAATGGGAGTGTAATGAATAGATGAAACTTTTCAGTTTTCATTCACACGAAAGGGGGGGGGGGGGGGCTCCAAGTGCAATGAATAGGATCACTCTATTCAGTGTGGTGCCTATTGTTTGTATTTACGCTTGGCTGCACAGCCCCGTTCGTGGCATACCAGCTCCCCATCAATAACAGCCAGATGCATGGGGTTAAAGGTATAAAATGCTGCATATGTGAACCCTTTGAAGCCGGATGACGTCTATAGCCTGACGCCAAAACAAATCACCACCAGGCCGGATGACGTCTATACATGCCATTCTTTGCATTTTCAATCCATTGTTGGATTATTGTGTGTGTTACGCTTGGCTGCACAAGCCTCTTGTGTCCATTTCGCTTGGCTGCACAGGCCACCCCGGCGCCTCATTATAAATAACCGTATTCAAGGGGTTAACCATCAAAGTGTGGGGAGGGGACATTCTCCCCTGTCATTTTTCTGCGGTGGTGTTGCAGTGCCCTTTTTTTTCATTTTTGTGGTATGCTTGACACCAAATTTATATTGGATGTAGTCTTCTTGTGAGTGGAACAAGTACATTTGATGAGTATGCATCAGCACAGAAAAAATAAGGCTATAAGCCCAGTGGACGGGGTAATGGTGTGACTTGAAATGTTAGGGTCATTTTATGCCAGTGTATTCAAGCCCAGATCAGAGTTTGAGGCCAAAAAGTCCACTTTAATGCTTTAAGACGATCACAAAAAAGCTCACATACAAACTTGACTTGAGCCATGGCTGGAATAAAGACTTAATTTAGGGTCCAAAACATTTGTTTTAATGCCATAATTGTTTTGGAATCATGCCCAGACCTGGCATCCTTATGAGTTTAAAGACCAAGACGACATTTCAAAAGTATGCTGGAGTCCGAGGCCAAATTTTTGAGTCAAATTTTTTTGTTTTTTTATTTATGCAGAATTGCCACTCTTGGCAAAGGGCTAGAAGAAGAAAAATTAGAAGGGGAAGGGGAAATCAGAAAAGCTGGAAGTAGGAATTACTATTCCTCTTAAAACAGACTAGATCATAGGATGGAGGGAAACATGCACAAGGCAAGGACCGGAGTTCCAAAGAGATACAGCATGTGGAAAAAGCTATTTGAGTAGCCCCGCTGTTCTACATCTCGACACAACTTAGAGTGTATGGGTGAGATGAAGCAGAGAGCCTGGTTGAACGCTCAAATACCCTGACAGGAGGAACCAAGTCCTGATATAAATCTATTTTGCCAGTTTGAGACTCAAGCAGACGTACACTGTGCAAGTCTTGCGAATTCACGATTGCGTTTTATCACTTCTGTGAACGTCTTGGCACCAAACACTGACTAGTCTAGCTTTTGTCAGTCTTTACCTAATAGCAATAAGAATGATAGATTGATGATCAATTTTTTCATTTTCGTCATCACTTTGCAATGTTTTTTTAAAATGCTGTAAATTGAATGCCTCTTTTTCCCTTCACAAGACCATGTTGTTACGGTATAGCTCAGCCAATTCAAGCAGCAAACTAATCATATTCCTGTACTGTGCAGAAACCTCCTCTATACTCACACATTGTTTGAAGTGCAAATAAGCAGGTGCAGACATAACTCGAGGCATAAAAAGACCCAGGCATAAAGACAGATATGTGGAAGTAAAAAATCTGGGAGGAAGGAGCCCTTCAGTATAAGGTTGTTTGAGTAAAGCCGTGTCCGCATTAGACTTTTTTTTGTAAAAGGTACGGAGACTGTTGTCAAATTTGACCAAATTAAGTCCAGCCTGTAAACTTTCCAAATTGTCAAGTGTCGATCATCGGTTGTCCATTTATCCCTCCGCGGCGGGAACTTTTACTGGGCCAACTGTGTAGCAGAAGAGTTACGTGGCCAGTTTTACGTCACTGAAACTCCAGTGCGGACAGCCACTGTAAAGTGAAACGTGCATTTTGATTGCTGCAAAGTTTATAACGTGGCCAATGACTTTCCGCGAGTCGTGTAATCCAAGTGCAGACGCACAGAAGAGTAACCACTTTGAAGGTTAACAATCGCGCATGGTAACTTTTGACAATAGTTAGTCCAATGCGATCGCGGCTTAAAAGTGGAATAAGGAGTTTCTGGCTGTTGCCTCTGGTGGATGAGTAGGCTGGGATTAGCTGGTTGTCAAGGATGTCAGTGATGAGCTTGTTATTGATCCGGTACATCATGGTGACTTTAGAGATGGCTCTTCGATGTTGTAGCGATTCCCAACCGAGGTTACTCAGCATGGTGTTGACACTGCTGTCTCTGGAGTAGTTGTTCATATCTTACCTGTGTTGCAGCATTACGTTGGATTGATTCAATTTTGGAGATACTCTTTTTAGTGGATGGATCCCATGCTCAGCTGGCATATTCAGTGAAAGGCTGCACTAAGGTGGTATAATTTTATGTATTAAAAAGGATGCCGCACAATCTGTAGTTCCTGTACAGGGCGCCTGAGTGGAAGTATTGTGTTCTCACCAAATCTCCTTGGATTTTGAAGTCAACTTGAATGCTCTATTGTCTGACTCTGATGTGAACTTGATGACTGGGACCCTCTTCAGTGTATACATTCCAGGGTAGTTCCTGGCTTTTCCGCAAGTGGCGGGAAAGCCCTTGTTTTTGTGCAGTTTTTTCTTTCTTTCTTCTTATTTTAGTTCTATCCCAAACCCCGTAGACTTTGTGCATTTCTGGACGGCACATTGATCATCAAACAACCTCGGATCTTAGTCAAAGTTTGTGGGTAGGCCAGCATGTGTTATAGATGACAATAGAGGTGACGTAATGATGTCATTATACGATTTTACAGTCTTTTTTGTGTTTTTGGACCTTTAACCAGTTCGCGTCGGGATTATTTTGACATTCACCGGACCCAGGCGTGGGATTATTTTTCACGAACCTCGATGCCAGCTGGGTTGAGGCGGAATCGGGCCATAATCTGCGGGTAGTACACCCTGATATTTCCGGCCTCACTCGCTGTGAGCAGGTCGCTGACAGATATTTCCGGCCTCGCAATCGAGTGCGTGTTTATCAGTCATCCATTCCGAATACCGCAAAACCTTTGCGTGTATACACGTCATCCGGCACGAACTGGTTAAGCCATATCTCAACCGAACATGCTAATTTCAAAATTCTTTTTGTAATAGGTTTGTTAGCTTACATATAAATGTGACAAAAAAAATGTGCTTTTTTGAAACACATAAGGGTAGGACCGATCGTCATGAAAATTGGTGGGCAGGTAGATATTGTCACAAGTACGCATAATCCGAAGTGAAGTCATGATGATGTCATCAGCTGATTTTCTAAGAATTCTGAAATGTTTGAAATTTCATTCTCCTCAAAGTTTACACTGTCATTGATCAGATTGACTCCAATCTTGACATCGGCCAAGACCACATTGCAAATGTTTGCTTTGGTAAGTGCCATCATGATGACATGACGTCATTTTTAAAGGTGATATTTTAAGGTCCTATATCTTGAGAACAGTACGTCTGATTGGGTTCCTATAGTAAAGTTGTATGCCGAAGAGTGATGCCGTGATGAAGCTTAAATGTTTAATCTTGAGCACAGATTTTGGGCCATTAACCCTAACGTTCATAAATCCATCAAAATCCTTCCCCTGTTTTGGAGGATTTCGGCAGATTCAGGATACCTCCATATTGAAACCTTGGGGATTTTGATGGATTGAGGATTGTACTGCTTGATTTTGATGGATTCAGGATACCTCCATATTGAGCAGTCACCAAAACCAACTTTTTGTGCATGACAAAATAGGTGGATTTTGGCAGATTCAGGATACTTTCTAGTAAAGTTTCCCAAGGGGTTAGGGTTAAATAACCTCCAATCTTAATCAAAGTTGGCATAGACATAGGACCTGCAATGAAGGTTTAGCTCGATCTATAAAAAAGAAAAATCAGAAAAGCCCCGGTTTCTATTCTAAATGCGGAACACTTGTCTTTTATTGCTTATATTCTCCTTTTTGTAAATTGCAGAACAAGTCCAAGTGAACAAGAGTAAGGACATCGCACCTGTAGTAACGAAGCCACAAAATGGATTTTTAAATCTGACCTTAAACTTGTCACGGATGCTTCCATCAGGTAATCATGCTCAGTAGATAAGGGGGATGTGAGTGGTAATTGTGCAGAAAATATTATTTTATTGTATATATTTGATGTATTTCTAGTAATGAAACCAAGGATTCCTCTAAAGCACATATTACACTGTAGCTTGAAAGCCTGAAGAAACTAGGGGTGTGCATTTACGGGTAGTAAAAGAACTGGTACCCGATTAAAAAAATATGACTACCCGGGTACCCGTTAAAGGTAGTGTACACAATTGGTAATCCTCCATTTTTTTTTTACAAAATTATTACAAAATACCTTACTAGACTATAAGTTAATAGTAGTCTCAATCATACTGTGAAATTATGGCACCAGGTGTGCTGTCGTTGTCAAGAAAAGTGGAAATTTATATCGTTTTCCAACGATTTCCAGCTGGAAATCGTTGGAAAACTGCCCTGTAGCCTTTAGTCAAGGTGCACGTGGCTACCCGGATGAGTGGCGCGCCCCGGACATGCTGGCATTCAGGGCGCGTCACACGTCCAGGTAGCCACGCGCGCCTTGACTAAAGGCTATCATCCGCCTGACGGTTGAAAACAAGCGCTGTTTTTCTTTCGCCATCCAACAACGCAAACATTTCCTATTGAAAATACTAACCCCCAAATCCGCTCATTTCTGAAAATTGCAACAATGACCAATCATGTACACCACCTTTAAAGAAACCCAACCCAAAACTTGCAATTTTTCTGAGTCTGATTTCAGATAAAAGTCTGAAAAATCTCATGCCTGTCCAGTAAACATGATCACTTCTCCGCCTTTGCGTGTGCCGGCACGTGCATGCGCCGACATATCACAAATGATACAGTTGTATTTATTGTAGAATGAGGCATGCTATTTTGTCTGGTTGAGGCTAATTTTGGCCCCAGACTACAAAAACCACGAATGGTAAATTCTCTTTATTGTCAACTTTCGTGATTGCCATAAACTTGAAATCTGTGCTGGTTTCTCCCATGTAGACGGGTTTTAATTTTGAAAATTCCCGACAAATAACATTCAAATCTTTCCTTTTTCATTGTCTGGGAAAATACTATGCGATAATGTAAAGTAGTACGGGTACTCGATTCCATGACCAGGAACCGGTTCCCCAGTTCCGGGTACCCAGTTCTGATGCACACCCCTAGAAGAAACCTGTAGGAAGATGACAAAGAAATGTAATAGCTTTAGAAGTGGGAGGAAAACCACAGAATGATATTCTGTTAAACCCACGGAATCGGGCAGAAACTGGAAACCCAATCTACGCGTCGGCCCTGGTGCGATTTTAACCCGGGTCACAGCGGTGGAAGGCGACCACCGTGTACCACTAGGCCAACCCGACACCCCAATGTGATGTGGCACATTGAAATGAATAGAAAGTCAGTCCACGGGATTACAAGCAGAAATACTCATCTATCATATCCTAAATATCCTTTATTTTAAATTTAAAAAAGGTATCAAAGTTGGCACTAGGGTGATATATTGGGCTGTGCACGGTGGTTCAGTTTGCATGGCTAATTCGGTCGATTCACAACAAGGGCGCCGCCAGCGGCAAGCCGGGAAAAGGCCAAATTACGTAGTGAATCATGGGAAAAAGTCGACATCGCAAAACCGGAAGTGGGTATCGTCAATGCATCGACCGTACTTCTTACATCCCTTCTCCGCTAAATCTATCAACTCTTTTCTCTTCTTTCCCGCACAAAGTTTTCCCCGATTAATCAAAAATTGCTTTAACTCATCCACTGGCATTCGCGCGAAATCCATACTGCTGTACTGTCCACCATCTAATAAAATGCGATAGACGCGATGTCGACCCCGAAAGTGGGAAATTGGCCTTTCCAGGCTTGCCGCTGGCGGCGCACTGAGTTGTGAATCGACCAAATTGACTGTGCACTTCAGTTTCTTCAAAAAAAGTCATGACTTCAATTATAAAGATTAAATCATTGGATAGGAATGAGCTACATCAACACACAGTACATCACATCAAAGGTTACAGCTATTCTGTCAGGTAATGCCATAATCTCAATTTTCAAATTGACGGCTACATTCCACCCGTCTTGTGGTACCTGGGTCATGTGTAAGTTCCCCAAAAAGCAGCAACTTCAATGGCTTTCGATCCGGATCAGACCCAGCAATTCTTGAGTGTAAACGCAATTGGTGATCAGACCCTGCAATTTGACACGACCACATCCAGTATGCGCGACGCAGTGGATTTAGGAAGCCCGAAAGTCTTGAGGAGCTGCGCATGCTGCGCTGGTCCCATCCGGAACCACGTTGCACGGCAAATGCATTGTGTTTATTAGGAGGGGGATAATTGGCTTTTCCGACACTGCCAGTCGGAAAAGGCCTTGTTTTTGTTCTGATTTTTTTTTTGGCTTTTCCGACAGTCCGTCGGAAAAGGCCTTGTTTTTGTTCTGATTTTTTATTTTTTTCCTCTTCTTCTTCTTCTTTTAGTTCTGACCAAAATCCCATAGACTTTGTACACGAATTTAGTCGGTGGCACTTTAGGTCTTAAAAAACCTCAGATCTTAACCAAACTTACCTCAAACATAGACCCTAAGCTGACATATTATGTCGAAGAGTGACGTCATGATGACGTCATCACGTGTCACGTGACGTCATCTTAAAGGTGCGTTTTTCAAGGGCCCATATCTAGAGAACGGTAGGTCTGATTTCCCTTAAACCTGGTATGTTGGTAGGCTAGCTCGTGTCATAGATCAAAATTGATTTTATAGTAATTTTTAAGTTTTTGAACTTTAAAGTTTCTTAAAGCCATATCTCATCAACAGAACATGCTAAATTCAAAATTCTTTTTGTAATAGCTTTGTTAGCTCCTATATCTTTTCACATAAATGTGAAAAATGTGTGACGTCATCATGACGTCATCAAAAATAGCCTTTTTTGAAACACATATAAGGGTGGGTCCGATCGTCATAAAAAATAGTGGGCAGGTAGATAGTGCTACCAGCATGTTAAATCCGAGGTGACGTCATGATGACGTCATCGGCTGATTTTCTATGATTTTTTTAGTTCTATCCCAAATCCCATAGACTTTGTACACGAATTTTGTAAGAGCCACTTTGGTCACTAAACAACCTCAGATCTTAATCAGGCTTAACACAAACAGAGACCCTAAGCTGAAAATGTATGCCGAAGAGTGACGTCATGATGACGTCATCACTTGTCATGTGACGTCATCTTAAAGGTGCATTTTTTCAAAGGCCCATATCTAGAGAACCGTAGGTCCGATTGCATTCAAACCTGCTATGGTGGTAGACAAGTACGTGTTATAGATGAAAATTGAGGTGACGTCATGATGATGTCATCATACGATTTTATAGTAATTTTAAAGTTTTTGAACCTTAAAGTTTCTTAAAGCCATATCTCATCAACAGAACATGCTAAATTCCAAATTCTTTTTGTAATTGCTTTGTTAGCTCCTATATTCTTTCACGTCAATGGGAAAATGTGTGACGTCATCATGACGTCATCAAAAATGTGCTTTTTTAAAACACATATAAGGGTAGGTCCGATCGTCATAAAAATTAGTGGGCAGGTAGATAGTGCTACTAGCATGTAAAATCCGAGGTGACGTCATGATGACTCATCGGCTGATTTTCTATGAATTGTTTTGTTCTATCCCAAATCCCATAGACTTTGTACACGAATTTTGTAAGAGCCACTTTGGTCACTAAACAACCTCAGATCTTAATCAGGCTTAACACAAACATAGACCCTAAGCTGAAAATGTATGCCGAAACGTGATGTCATGATGACGTCATCACGTGTCATGTGACGTCATCTTAAAGGTGCTTTTTTCAAGGGCCCATATCTAGAGAACGGTACGTCCGATTGCCTTCAAAGCAGGTATGTTGGTATGGTAGCTCGTGTTATAGATGAAAATTGAGGTGACGTCATAATGAATTCATCATACGATTTTACAGTAATATTAAAGTTTTTGAACTTCAAAGTTTCTTAAAGCCATATCTCATCAAGAGAACATGCTAAATTCAAAATTCTTTTTGTAATAGCTTTGTTAGGTCCTACATATGTAAAACAAAAAATGCAAAATATGTGCACCATCATAATGACGTCATCAAAGGCATAATTTCTCGTAAGACATGTAAATTTGTAGCTCCAATTGTCATGAAGCCTGGTGGGTAGGTAGACTTGTCACAAGCAAGCAAAAATCGCAGTGACATCATAAAAAAATAATGCGGAAAAGCCCTATGTTCTGTTCAGCGAAGAGACATAGATCTAGTCCTAGTTGGCTTTTCCGACACTTCCAGTCGGAAAAGGCCTTGTTTTTGTTCTGATTTTTTGTTTTCTTCTTTTAGTTCTGACCAAAATCCCATAGACTTTGCACACGAATTTTGTCGGCGGCACTTTAGGTCCTAAAAAACCTCAGATCATAACCAAACTTACCTCAAACATAGACCCTATGCTGAAATTGCATGTCGAAGAGTGACGTCATGATGACGTCGTCACGTGACGTCATCTTAAAGGTGCGTTTTTCAAGGGCCCATATCTAGAGAACGGTACGTCCGATTGCCTTCAAACCAGGTATGTTGGTATGGTAGCTCGTGTTATAGATAAAAATTGAGGTGACGTCATGATGACGTCATCATACAGTTTTACAGTAATATTAAAGTTTTTGAACTTCAAAGTTTCCTAAAGCCATATCTCATCAACAGAACACGCTAAATTCAAAATTCTTTTTGTAATAGCTTTGTTAGCTCCTATATTCTTTCACATAAATGTGAAAAATGTGTGACGTCATCATGACGTCATCAAAAATATGCTTTTTTGAAACACATATAAGGGTAGGGACGATCGTCATAAAAATTAGTGTGCAGGTAGATAGTGATACTAGCATGTTAAATCCGAGGTGACGTCATGATGACGTCATCGGCTGATTTTCTATGCTTATTTTAGTTCTATCCCAAATCCCATAGACTTGGTACACGAATTTTGTACGGGACACTTTGGTCACTAAACAACATCAGATCTTAATCAGGCTTAACACAAACAGAGACCCTAAGCTGAAAATGTATGCCGAAACGTGATGTCATGATGACGTCATCACGTGTCTTGTGACGTCATCTTAAAGGTGCATTTTTCAAGGGCCCATATCTAGAGAACGGTACGTCCGATTGCCTTCAAACCAGGTATGTTGGTATGGTAGCTCGTGTTATAGATAAAAATTGAGGTGACGTCATGATGACGTCATCATACAGTTTTACAGTAATATTAAAGTTTTTGAACTTCAAAGTTTCCTAAAGCCATATCTCATCAACAGAACACGCTAAATTCAAAATTCTTTTTGTAATAGCTTTGTTAGCTCCTATATTCTTTCACATAAATGTGAAAAATGTGTGACGTCATCATGACGTCATCAAAAATATGCTTTTTTGAAACACATATAAGGGTAGGGACGATCGTCATAAAAATTAGTGTGCAGGTAGATAGTGATACTAGCATGTTAAATCCGAGGTGACGTCATGATGACGTCATCGGCTGATTTTCTATGCTTATTTTAGTTCTATCCCAAATCCCATAGACTTGGTACACAAATTTTGTACGGGACACTTTGGTCACTAAACAACATCAGATCTTAATCAGGCTTAACACAAACAGAGACCCTAAGCTGAAAATGTATGCCGAAACGTGATGTCATGATGACGTCATCACGTGTCTTGTGACGTCATCTTAAAGGTGCATTTTTCAAGGGCCCATATCTAGAGAACGGTACGTCCGATTGCCTTCAAACCAGGTATGTTGGTATGGTAGCTCGTGTTATAGATGAAAATTGAGGTGACGTCATGATGACGTCATCATACGATTTTACAGTAATATTAAAGTTTTTGAACTTCAAAGTTTCCTAAAGCCATATCTCATCAACAGAACACGCTAAATTCAAAATTCTTTTTGTAATAGCTTTGTTAGCTCCTATATTCTTTCACATAAATGTGAAAAATGTGTGACGTCATCATGACGTCATCAAAAATATGCTTTTTTGAAACACATATAAGGTTAGGGACGATCGTCATAAAAATTAGTGTGCAGGTAGATAGTGATACTAGCATGTTAAATCCGAGGTGACGTCATGATGACGTCATCGGCTGATTTTCTATGATTATTTTAGTTCTATCCCAAATCCCATAGACTTTGTACACGAATTTTGTACGGGACACTTTGGTCACTAAACAACATCAGATCTTAATCAGGCTTAACACAAACAGAGACCCTAAGCTGAAAATGTATGCCGAAACGTGACGTCATGATGACGTCATCACGTGTCATGTGACGTCATCTTAAAGGTGCATTTTTCAAGGGCCCATATCTAGAGAACGGTACGTCCGATTGCCTTCAAACCTGGTATGTTGCTAGTGTATCTCGTGTTATAGATGAAAATTGAGGTGCCATCATGATAACGTCATCAACTGATTTTCTATGAATTTTTAAATATTTAACATATTATTATATATTACTGTCATTGATCAGATTGACTCCAATCTCGACACAGGCCAACACCATGTATAAGTACTATCCTTATAATGTCATCATAGGTCAAGTAATATAAACTTAAAGGTCAACTTTCAAGTAAGAAATCTAGATCATGAAATAATCTCAGATCTTAGAAAACTCAGCGAAAACAAAACCCTTAACAACTTTAATGCTGATAAAAAAAAACAAGGAAAAGCCATGCGTCTGTTGACCTCAACAGACGCTTAACCTCTAGTTTGTTCTTCTTTTAGTTCTGACCAAAACCCCATAGACTTTGTACACGAATTTAGTCCGTGGCACTTTAGGTCTTAAAAAACCTCAGATCTTAACCAAACTTACCTCAAACATAGACCCTAAGCTGACATATTATGTCGAAGAGTGACGTCATGATGACGTCATCACGTGTCACGTGACGTCATCTTAAAGGTGCGTTTTTCAAGGGCCCATATCTAGAGAACGGTAGGTCTGATTTCTTTTAAACCTGGTATGTTGGTAGGCTAGCTCGTGTTATAGATCAAAATTTAGGTGACGTCAAGGTGACGTCAAGATGACGTCATACGATTTTATAGTAATTTTTAAGTTTTTGAACTTCAAAGTTTCTTAAAGCCATATCTCACCAACAGAACATGCTAAATTCAAAATTCTTTTTGTAATAGCTTTGTTAGCTCCTATATTCTTTCACATAAATGTGAAAAATGTGTGACGTCATCAAAAATGTACTTTTCTTAAACACATATAAGGGTAGGTCCGATCGTCGTAAAAATTAGTGGGCAGGTAGATAGTGCTAGTAGCATGTTAAATCCGAGGTGACGTCATGATGACGTCATCGGCTGATTTTCTATGATTTTTTTAGTTCTATCCTAAATCCCATAGACTTTGTACACGAATTTTGTAAGAGCCACTTTGGTCACTAAACAACATCAGATCTTAACCAGGCTTAACACAAACAGAGACCCTAAGCTAAAAATGTATGCCAAAACGTGACGTCATGATGACGTCATCACGTGTCATGTGACGTCATGTTAAAGGTGCATTTTTCAAGGGCCCATATCTAGAGAACGGTAGGTCCGATTGCCTTCAAACCAGGTATGTTGGTAGTGTAGCTCGTGTTATAGATGAAAATTGAGGTGACGTCATGATGACGTCATCATACGATTTTACAGTAATATTAAAATGCAAAATATGTGCACCATCATAATGACGTCATCAAAGGCATAATTTCTCGTAAGACATGTAAATTGGTAGGTCCAATTGTCATGAAGCCTGGTGGGTAGGCAGACTTGTCACAAGCAAGCAAAAATCGCAGTGACATCATAAAAAAATAATGCGGAAAAGCCCTATGTTCTGTTCAGTGAAGAGACATAGAGTCCTAGTTATACATGCAGCCTTTATGTTACGTGTTAGTCAAATGGGATGGTGTTTATAGGTTCAGGGCCGTGACCAAGGGATCTTCTGGCCAGACCTTGTGTTATTTTTGTAAAGAAAAGGGGGAAGTGCTTTTAAATGAGAAAATAGCGAGGAAAAACCGGTATGTGCAGGTAACGTTTTCCCGACTCGTACCATCTCCTTGACGGCTATTCTCTGAAAATGTGTATGCCGAAAGTAAGATAATATCACGGAAACCGACATGATTAATTAAAGTATCCATCTCCATATCCCGTAATGAGAGCTACAAAAAAATAACAAATGATTCAACAAAATCATAACCAAACGGCAAGCGTTTATGTACTAAGTATGTTAAGTTTTTACACTGATTTAATAACCCGCGAAAAAGAAAAATCGGCTACTGCACACGCTCAATGACCTTCCTTTCGCTGTAAATGGTGATCGAAGGAGGATCGGGATCTAGTGTAAACACGGCACAGTTTATTTGTGGTTAAGCTCCCGCAAAACCCAATCCACCTTTGCCGGATCCAGTGTAAACGCGGCGCATGAGTCCTTGCCAAAAAGTTTCAGCATGAACAATAGGACAATAGGAGGTCCCAAATTGAAGGTGTTTTGTATAGCTATTCAAACCGTGGACTTTTAACAAAGAGGACAATAGGGTCCACGGTTGAGTCAAGGTTCATGGTTGGAAATCGTGTACAAACCCAATGAGAGGGTCCTTCCAAAAAAGTTAAAGTAGGATGCTGTGGTATTGCTCATGCCTATCACGGTAGAACAAAGACATGCTCTTAAATGTGACATCAGATGCATTGTCTCCAGTGTTGTCATTTTTATATTACAGAACGAGTTGCAGGTGTCGTGTTCTACTTGGAGACACTCCGCAGTCCGCAGTGCAAATCGAAACCAATGAACCCCCATGCTACACACTCGTCAAGAAGTGTCAAGGTTAATGTCATTACAGTACTGTCACGGTTATTCCATCAGTCATAATCAAGATTTGTTGGGGGGGGGGAGGGGGCTCCCAATTTGTTTGTTTTTAAATGACCCCCAAAATTTGTTCTTGTTTTTGTTCATGGAATTTTATTTATTTTTATAAAAAGCCATTGAAAAGTCATGGAATCTCACACAACTAGTACACTTGGTCAGTGTGTTGTAAACAGAATCTTAAGATGTAGAAAAATACATATTTAAAGAAGTGGTTGTGGAAAAACCTATTTTTTTTCCCTGAAAAGTAATGGAAATGTTATGGAATTTAAGATTTCTGTGGGAACCATGTCAAAAATGATAAAAGTTGTGATCCTAGCAGAATCTTTCTCAAAGCTAAATGAGGTAAAAACAGAAATTGACAAGTCTGGAAAGGCATCAGTACAGATGATAGGACAAAAAGGGGAGGGGATTTGCAGTGGGGAGGGGATTTGCAGTGGGGAGGGGATTTGCAGTGGGGAGGGGATTTGCAGTGGGGAGGGACACAGGAACTGGGAGGAGTAGGTGATGAGAGGGAGATAAACAAAGAGGTAGGAAAGCAGGGAAATAAAGGCAGCAGCCGATGCAGATAATTAAGTGGAGAACAAAATGGGAAATGTGGAGAAATAATGGAAAAACGGAACAAACAAAACAGAAAAAGAATGACATGTGGATGTAGGAGAAAAGCCAAGTGAAAAGGTGGTTGGTTGTAGAGGGTTGAATGGTCCGTAGACAACAGATCCAGATTTTCTCCCTGCTTAGGCGAACTAAATCCTTGTCTTGTCCGAGCGATCCAATGCCCTGTTAATACATTGTGTTGTTTTTTATAGAAGTCACCCAATACAAGGCTAAAAGCCACTCTCAATAAAGGGCTACAACAGAGGCGGTGGGGTTGGCTACATTTTAGGTTGCCAGCCCCACCACCCTTATGGTTTTCCTACGTCCAGATCTAAATAAGGGATCATTTTGAATAAATACCAAAGAAATTATCCCAATTTTCAGACCTATAGACCCAGGCGGGGTAACTTCCACCGCTGGTGAGACCGACTCACTTCCACAGCTCACCTAAGGAAGATTGAAGTGTTGGCCCACTGGGGATCTCTTGTTCATTACCATTCAAAGTAGATCTGTGACCATGGAACCATTTCTTTAGGGTGTTCTTAATCTTCCCTTATGTGTGTTTTTGTTTTGGAGCAGATTGTAGATGGGTTAGTGAGTGTGGCTGAAGATCTAGCACGGGGTAACTGTGATGTTTCATATCGGGTATGTCAATCATGTTCCTTGGTCTTTCAGTAATTTCCATTGATTAATTTGTCTCTCCCAGGCCCAGGTGCCTGAAGTCGAGTTTTCATCATGACTTCAATCTATAGTAACCGATTTACTGTAACTTTCAAACTTCCTTCTGCCCTGTTGAGGTTGGGTTATAACCCGTTTAAGCAATAAGCATTTTTTTGATATTGAAACTGCGCATGGTGCAATTTGAAGCAAATTCCTAAATGACGCAGGTCACAAAAAAAATTACAGTGGTCAAGTCAAGGGTCAGTGGTTATGTTTTTTTTGGTTTTTTGTTGTTGAGATTTTATGCTGTGAAGTGCCATATCCAGCTTCCGAGTTGATCTGTGCTTCAAAGTCCCAATAATTTGTGGCAAATTCTCCAGGTTTCTATGTTTTCTTGGTAAGTGATAGGGGCCTAAGTGCAGGATATACCTAAATTTACATCAGAGATAAGTGCTCTCAGTCAATTTGCCCTCTTGTAACATTGCACGAAAGTGTCCACTTTAAAGACGAATGTAACCTTTGTTTATTGGCCTGTGCTGGTACAACACGGGCGGCCATTACTTATGGGGGTTCCCACATACCATCCTTTTGTCAACCCCAAGTTTGGGTGACTGAATAAATACAATCAATGCTTGCAGTCATACAAAGCATAGCTAACTGAACAGGAGTGGAAGAACCCAGTCATGGCTGTATAAGCCAGTTTGTTATCTCAAAGGTTATTCAAGATAAAATTGCCGACGTGATGTCATGCCATGTTACGCGAACGCCCATTCTGATTTAATTTAACACGTGCGTGTTGTGCGACCACCTTTTGCGTTCACACGCACACATTAGGTCACGCGGGTCATTCGGGATAAAATGTTATTGTGCACATGTGCAGTTGAAATACCGAACTGGCTTATTCATCCTCAGGCTGCCCATAAAAACTTGGTTGGGTTCGCCTGTACCACTAGGGGCCTCCATGTATGTACAAGAAGTCTCGCGTATGGTTTTTCAGGGTTTGGGTCATGTTTAATCAGGTTTGTCTCGAACAATGATGCATGTCATTTCTAGCTGTTCTCAGAACACGTGGTCATTCACTTTTGCACACAGATTCAAGGAACGTATGGATCCTGCTATCTAACTGAACCTGTTTCTTTCAACTACTCCTATGGTAGGTTGAATAGGATTATAGTAGCTTCTCTTTTAATTGGGCGCCTCTAAGGCAATTTGTCCTGTTAATTGGCAGTTTTCTTTGTTCACTCAAAAATGGACTATTAACCCTAACATCCTACATGTAGGCATTAATGTCGGGTGAAGACCTGTGTACTATGAAGTACTACTTAGTATTCTGTAGCCCTGATTCTCTCTGTCTTTGATGATTGAGTCTATCATGACAGCAGTCAAGATACATGACTAGCTGTCGTTCGTACTTGGATGTTATTGCGCAGGTGTACGTCACAAATCGGATATTGGTTAAACAATTTTCCTTGATCAAACTTTTGGTTAACCAATTTTCCTTGATCAAACTATTGGTTAACCAATTTTCCTTGATCAAACTATTTGTTAACCAATTTTCCTTGATCAAACTATTGGTTAACCAATTTTCCTTGATGAAACTATTGGTTAAACAATTTTCCTTGATCAAACTATTGGTTATTAACCAATTTTCCTGCTAAGGAAATCTCTGTTAAATGTTTGGGTTTTTTCACTCATCTGGTACATACCGTTTTAGAGTGGTTTGCTTGTCCAAACTTGTTTCTTAAATTGTTTTTGTTTTGTTTTTATTCTCTAGTCTGCAAGGAAATATTTGAAGATGAAGCCGAATGTCCGAATCTCGGTAAGTATGATTTGATATAAAATGTATCTCTTAAAATGTCTGGGGAGGAGGGTGGTGGTGGTGGTGGTGGTGGTCAGAGTAGAATATAATTGATGAACATTTTGGGGATGATCTTCATAAAAATTTTTAATGAAATAAAATCTGACACCCTCCACCTGAGTGAATAGAAAATGAAAGGTGCACAGTGCCAGATTTCCACATTTTAGGGTTGTATTTCTTCATTCTGTCTGCGAGTGTTAGAGGGGCGGAGACTCCCTTTTATTAATAGAATATTCTCGTAAATTCTGGAATCTGGAGTCGCCTATGAGAACCTACCCAGCTTGGGGCTTTGCAGTAGGGGGAAAACAGTGTTCATTACAGCTACAGCTCATTTATAAAGCAATTACAAATCAACCATACACAAGAGAAAAAGAAAAAAATAATGTTAGAGGTACAAACTTCTCTCTCGAGTGATGTAGTATTGTTTTAATGCTATGGTTTAGAAATTGGTAAAAAGCCATTAGGCCAAGTAAAAAAAAAAACATGTTTCTCGTCCGGGTTTTCAAAAAAAATGAAAAAGAGGGGCTTTTTATTTTTTATTTTTTATTTTTCAAGATGGCCGCCATTAGAGATTTCTGACAATCCCTGATGTGTTCGCTATAAATGAAATGTTACAAATAAAAGGGACAATTGTAAGCCACACAAGAACTGAACATATTTACATTGTTTTAATAGTGTTAGCACCATGTTTTACAAGAACTGAACATATTTACATTGTTTTAATAGTGTTAGCACCATGTTTTACACTTCTATTAGACTAAGTATCAAATTCAATGCAAAACGACTGTATGTAAAAACTACACTCACGATCACATGATTATATTTACACAATCCACAACGAAACTAAATAGACTCGTGCGAAGACATATTTAGCGATGGTACAGTAGCTACACGATGTAGAAAGTCGGGGGGAGCCTACATAGAAGACTTCGAACTCGCTATAGACTCATGCGAAGACATTTTTAGCGACGGTACAGTAGCTACACGCTGTAGAAAGTCGCGGGGAGTCTACATAGAAGACTTCGAACTCGCAAGTATTTAGTTTTCCCGATGAATTTGTTGCAGTTTTTAATATTTTTTTCTCATTTTTTGGAAATAAAAAATAAAAAATAAATCCAGGCGGCCTCAAAAAAGGAAGCGGGCGGGGACGAGAAACATGTTTTTTTTTTTATTTCGCCTTATGTTATTCATATTTTTTGTTAAGTGATCTGAGTTTGTGGTCTGTTGTGCTGCCCATTATTACAAGGCATTCTACGTGCTTTTCGTTAATTTTCGTTACGGGTTTGTGACCTCTGACTGGTGTTGCCTGAACAAAGATGCTAACTAACTAATTCAGGCTTGACCTGCCTGACTCAGGGGAACAGACTCAAAGAGTGTTGTCCCAAACACGGAAGTGATGTCTTGAATTCAATGTTTGATGACTCAAATACAAGTCTCCAAATTGGGAGACCATCAACATAGGGCAAGACGACAGCTCAGTGGGTAGAACACCGCTACGGTAATCCGTAGGTTGCAGGTTCAATTCCTGCTCCTGCCACTTTCCTGTATTTACTCACTTTCCCTTGTGTTTTTTCTCGTTTCTGTTTAAATAGATTCAACCCCCATGGTGGTTGAAGTCAATGTGACTGAGTATATATACAGCAACAAAACTGCAAAGATTGTATGGAAAGCTGATCACGTGCAGTCCAACCCAAGTGTGTATGTGTACGGCTACTTTGTAATATGGGGCAAGTTGATCACCAGTGGGATATTTCCACAGTTGGCAACTACTACGGAAATCCTTGTGCAAGGAGTGGTAAAAACTGCATTTTGTTTCTTAATTTTTATTTAAATAGATAATTTGTAATACTGTAGCTGTAAGTTCTCTGGCAAAATCCCTGCCTTCTGGCTTTGCGTGTAATGTATTGTGCACATGCAAATCTCGATCATGGAATTCTAGTGTGCTCTAGTTTTACTTTGCTTACGTTGCACCCACCTTGCATAATTCCAAGGTGTTTGTTTTTACTGAGCTCAGAGCCTCGACCTCAATGCATACTATGCAGTGCCAAGCTGAGATGCTAATGCTGCAGTATTCATGCTAACTTGCTCATCCCACATAGCCAAATTCCTTCCCCTTTATCCTTGGAGGATTTGAGACTGTTAGGGTTAATGTCCATAGCTCTCAGATCCCTATGAATAGAGCAGACTTTCCCTAGATTCTTGATCAGTGTGGTGGACCAAAACCTTGTTTGATCGAAACCAAGCGTACTTTGGCAAACCAATATTGTTGTGCGACACGTACCCGTATATTCACAGTATCAAGCATCCTGTGAAATCATGGCACCTGGTGTGCTGTCATTTTCAAGAAAAGTGGAATTTTTCTATTGATTTTCCAGCAATCATCAGGGATCCTCCCTGATGTCTATTGCTTTGTTTAGTCTGAAGTAGGTTCGGCAACCAGACTACAAGAACAGCATTTTTTTCTCTGTACTGTTTTCCCAGCATCTATGCACACAAAACTGTAAAGTGTTACAGTATTAGCTATGAACATACTGACCCCCGCCCAAAACATTTTTTACTAACCCCCCCCCCCCCCCCCCCCCTGAAAATTAAGCAAAAGCAAATGCTGTATACTACATTTAAGAACAAAAACAGGCTTTACAGTTTGTCACATAACTGACAGAAATAGTGAATATTGTTATTTTTACTGCAGGAAAGTAACAGTGTCTGGATATCCGGATTGGAGACAGAGACACAATATGGAGTTGCGGTAAGAGAAGGATAAAGGTTTAAACACATTAACCCTCCCTCTCTCGGTGCCAAAATGTGGCTGACTACCTTATATATCAAAACCTATCAAGCGACATTGAAACACACACAAGCTGTGTGAGTTGGTGGGTAGATTTTTTGATAGGCTGTGATAGTTATAATAGTAGGAGGGTTAAAGCACGAGTCTTGTACAACACCTTCGCAGTGTTCTCCACGGCCTTAAATTTTAGCAGGGCGGCAGACACAATGTGAGCGCGGATCGCGAAGCCCTTACGGCATGGGGTCCGGGATCCGCTTAAGGGCCCCAGGAAATTTTGGATTCTAGATGCTCTGTGGTACAATCTGAGGCATTTCCTGGCCACTTTCTTCTGACTCTTTGAATCAAATTTGCTCGTGTTTTACAACTTGAAATGAAGGCAAGATTTTTAGGGGGTTAAGCCGGCCGGCCAGTGAGCTAAACATGCACGTGGGCACAGCGCTCGTGGATAAGGTATTTTCCGAGAGAAAAAGACGCCCTCAAGTGTTACGGAACATTGTAATTTAGGTGAACTGGTTCTCGACGCGACAAAGTGAAAATGATATTACAATGGAGATTGGAACCAGTCCAGAATAATATTACGTGTATAGTTTTATGATGTGAATGCATAATATGTTGCGTATGTTGCGTCCAGATCTGTTCAATTACTATAAACGCTACTGCAATACTGCTGAATGTGATGAATAGTATCTAAGTGCGATGAATAGTATCACTCTTCATGTGTGGTGCCTGTTATTTGCATTTATGCTTGGCTGCACAGCCCGTTCTTGGCATCAATAACAGCCAGACACAAGAGGTTAACTGTAATGAATGTTTCTACTCACTGAACAATTAATTTTCTTTCAGGTGATTGTCAATGCTAGCGGAGGGACGAAACCCAATCTGAATACATTGCGTCTCACTCCATTTGAGCTGAAAGGTTAGCCCAAGAACCCTTCTTCATTTTGATGTTGTTGCTCAAAAAAGTGATCATACGTGACCCGGCAGCATGGAATGAGCGTAAAGTAGCACTCTGGCTTTCGGAGTGTTAATTAAGCAGAATTGACAATCTTTCACTGAAAAGTTGATTGTGGGATTTTAACTTTTTCACATTTGAAAAGTCCTATTCCGTCATATCAGATTGTTTAAAAAACTAAATTCAATCTCGAAATTTTTTTTTGGGGTGGAGTGATTTCTTTTTGAACAATGTTATACTCTGCTCAGTTCCCAAACTTTGAGCTTCATTTTCTCAAAACAAGGGGGTCAAGACTTTAACAACTTCTTAAAGATATAGCAGGGCCTAGGAATGAGCTACAGCAACACACAATACAAGAGATTAAAGCTTAAGCTAGGTTTACATTATGTTCCCGGCGGCCACGGCAGTCACGTTTGCCCGAAACGTAGTGCGCCTTGGGATTTTGGCCATTTTTTCTCCTTATTCAAGTTTTGTTAAGGTCCTGCTAAGTTTTCTCACGGTCTAGACGGGCCGTGGGGGGGGGGGGGGGGGGGGGGGGAGGGGCTGCTGAGTCCCGGAGGCTCAAAGGCGCAGTACGGTTCGGCCCGCGGTCTACCACGGATGCCAGTACGTTCCCTCCCGGCCCGTAACGTTCTAATGGGGTCCCTCACGTTTCTCACGTTCTGATCAAGGTCTGACACGTTTTTCACGTTCTGTCAAGGCTTTCTGCGGATGAAACGTGGACGCTGGGCAGCTTTGGAGAACGTTTGTGCCCACGGTATATAAAGAAGGCCTCCCAAGTCGTCGATTGCTCAGACTCGAATGAAGCTCCCCTGCCGGGCCCGGCTTTTATGTACTCTCTCCCAGACCGCGCGCGCCGTGTCGGACCGTAGTAGAACGCAACGCGCCGTATCGCGCCGGGCCCGTAAACCGGGACGCGCCGTGATTGAACGCGACGAAACGGCTACCATACACCCTAGCTTGCCGTGAGAACCGTGACAAAACGGGGCAAAACGGGACAAAACGTGCAGCAACCGTGAAGCAACCGTGACAAAACGCGCACTAAACGCGGCAGAACGTGACAACTTGAAAGGACCGTGAGATGCCGGGGAATACACATGCTTCCCGTCCCACTACGGACCGCCTCCAAGTTTTGTTAAGGCCTATTACGTACTGTCACGTTTTATTGCGTTCACCCCGTTTTACTACGGCCTACTAGGTTTCTCATCCGCACCGTGACTGCCGTGGCAATCACGGCCTGTCACGTTTGCCCATCCCGTCCCCCCACGTTGTCTCACGTCCATCCCGTTTTGTCCACGGTGGCCTGAAACGTGACTGCCGTGGCCGCCGGGAACATAATGTAAACCTTGCATAATTGCCTGTATTTTCAGGAAATACAATAATCTCAATTTTCAACTTTCTTGAACTTGCTATTTCTGCCCATTTCGAGATGCCAGGTCACATATATACGCAAATAGGCACGTTCAAGTCGGACATGTCATTATTTGGTCAAACCATAGAGCTATATTAAATTACTAGAGTGCTGCCTTGATGTACAAAGCGATGCCTGCTTGGCGCATTGATGTTTATGTACAAACCTATGGGAAAATTCAAAATTTTGTAAGGCTTTTGTACGGCTATTTGCATATCTGCATTTGTATTCTATACAGTTGCGTTATCGAAACTGATACAATGCAAACAAACACGCATATCCGCTGCAGATGATTTTTGCCGTGACGTTTTGTAACCGTCATGGTGCGCTTTTTTTGTTTGCTTATGTTTTACTTACGCGTTGCATTTAGAGTACACTTTCAAAATATACTCCATCTAATTTCTTTATTTTCTACAAACACGCACAGGAATTAAAAATTGTCTGCGCGCAGGAAGGATTTAAAGTATCTCCGCGCGTAAAATGAGGGGTTAGCGCTCTAGTAATTTAATATAGCTCTATGGGTCAAACGTATACAAATGAAACTGTTGCCATACCATAATGCCTTGAACATGTCCTTGGAGGTCTCCACAGAAGTATGCCTACAATATTAACTGTGAAGATTAAGCTTTAGAGATTTGTTTGGCCTTTAAAGTATAGACTACAAGATTGGTGCTGCTATTCAAACTATACTACTGACATGTTGTTGCTTCGGGCCATCGTATAGTCGCTTCGTGCCGTGCCGTCGCATAGTCGCGTCGTGCCATAGCATTGTTGATTTTCAGGGTTAACGGCGTAAATGGCTAATTGGGACCCGAAATCGACAATGTGACGGCACGACGCGACGGCAAGACGCGACGGCAAGACGCGACTATGCGACAGCACGACGCGACGACGGTATGACGGCACGACGCGACTATGCAAACGGCTGCAGACCCAAGCAACAATGCCACACATGCGACGTGTAAATGGCAGCAATGGAATTCCATACCGGACAGGTCATTTTCAAATGGTGGGGTTGACAAAGTAGGAGGCACTCATACCACCTCTTTTGTCCAAGGGTAGTTATAAAGATATTTAAGGATAGTAACATTGAAATAAGGGTGTGCATTTACAGGTAATATGGGAATCGGGTACCTTAGATTGAAAAAAAAACACTCATACCCGGGTACCCATTAAAGAAAGCCAATCCCAAAAATTTAATCTTGGAAATTGCTGTTCATATTGTTTGTAAAGTTCCACACCTTAATACTACCACACACAAGTGTGTATAAAACGCCTGCAATCGGGAACCTCGTATTGTCCTCTTATTGTTCATACTTTAACTTTTTGGTAAGGGCCCTCATTGGTTTGTACACGATTTTCAAACGGGGACCTTTCTCAATCGGCGACCCTATTGTCCTCTATTGTTAAAGGTCCCCTATTGAATGCAAAAACAAACTCATAGGTGCATCAATGCAAAAGAAGTGAAGTGTGTACAGTGAGCTCCACAATTTTACGGTTTAAATTACATTTTCAAAAGCATTACAAACGTTAAAGGAAACATGCTTCTCAAACTGGCCAGATCACATTTTATTTCTTGAATAAATTCATTTATATGTATTATAAATGTGAATTAAAAGCCAAACTGGTTCAAGTGAAGTTTTAGTGTGATTATTTGCCGCCCAAAAATTTACCCCCCCCCCCCCCTTTTTGGAATTTGTTGAGACTCAAATTGAGGGCGCTGTTCGTGACGTAGAACGAGGCACCGAAATTCATGGATCGACTGGACCCGGTAAATGACGCATGTACATCGTATACACACGTACACTAGGTGTACACTAGGTGTACACGTGCAATTTCGTAAGTTGCAACAACTAACATCAAACTTGCCCTGATTTTCTCCCTTTTAGCGAAGGCTCCTCACATCTGGGAACTTAGTTGGGATGGCAGTGGACTTGAGCATATTTTTAAGTGGTCGCTACATAACGCTCTTGTCACCTTCACTTTCGCCGTCCAAAATCAGTTGAAAATAAATGAAGGTTTACTCCAGCCTTCGTTGTTTTGCTGCACCCAGCAGCCACACACCTTGTCGGCTTGGCCAAAAAACACTATTTTGCTTAGATTTTGGACGAAGAATGTACACTCAATGCATACGCGTGATGAATGGGGCCGGCTCGAGCAGAATATGTAATGTGCCTCGATCTACGTCACATACTTATGTTAATGAGGGTCCCACTCAGGGGGCGGAGTAGCTTGGACAAACATTTTCAAGAATTTTTGTCTCATATTTAATCTGGGAAATAATTGTCTCTGGACACAAAATATCATTGTCAAGATAATACTTTATTGTTTTAAGCAGGAATAATGCAATATAAATCCTAAATCATGTTTCCTTTAATGTTGTTTTCATGTACCCTGGTTTTCATTTTGAAAATTCCCCACAAATGACATTCAAAAACTTTTCTTTTTCATTGTCTAAGAAATTACTAAGTAATATGTTATTTCGTTCATGGGTACTCTTTTCCATAAGCCTAAGCCCTACATTGAAACATGGGGAAGCTTGTTAAATGTGATTAATAGCCACCTGTCAAAAATGTCAAACTACCTAAAAAGTTGCACTTGTTTTAGTTCTAGTTTGGTTTGCTTCATGCAAAATGACACATGCTGCTCACACAGGTGTGATTTTTTTTTAGAATTTTGAGTTATATAATTACACAGCTGTGAGGACAGCCAAGAGTTCACTCAACTGATCTATTAAGTGTTTTATTGATTCGGGGGGGGGGGGGGGGGGTGTGATCCCTAGCCAAAAAGTTAGAGGAATAAGCCAGTTCAGTATCTCAAAAGTCAAAAGTTATTCGGGATAAAATTGGTGACGTAATGTCATGCCATGTTACGCGAAACCCGTTCTGATTGAATTTAACACGTGCGCAGTGTGTGACCACCTTTTGCGTTCACACGTGCGCGTTAGGTCACGTGGGTCATTCAGGATGAAATGTCATTGTGCACAGTTGAAATACCGAATGGCTCATTAATTTATAACCATGTTCTAAGCAGTCGACCCCTTTGAGACTGTCTGCCCTTCTTTTTATCCTAGCTATAGAACCGAGTATTTCTCCCCAAAATAACTTGATCAGCACTGCTCTCCCCGTGGACACCATTACCTCGGGAATTGTAGCCTGTGTGGTCATCGTCCCCTTTCTCTTGGTCTCTGTTGTGGTCATCCTGGTCAAGGTGGTACAGGTGTACCGCCGTCACCGCAAGGAATCCCGTATGTCAAAGTCCAGACTTCGAAGAGATGAGGACAGCATTCCCAACGTGTACTCCATCACACCAGCTGCTGATAGGTCAGTTGGCATGTGAAGATTAGGGCCTAATGTCACGGATTCCAAATTGCTGAATTCCATGCTTACTGCCTTATTCTGTGCTTAATAAAAAAATTCTGCTAACTAACCCTGTAAGTACAGAATCCTTGCTAACCTGTATTAAAATATGCTAACCGTTGGCACAGTTTTTTCTGCTATAACCAGTGGTGACTCCTGGCTTACGATAAGAAATGCATGGTCGCTATTTAAGAAAGCATGCAGGAAATATCCAATTCAATTTTCTTCACACAACCATGTTCACACATCTCCATTTACACTCTCCACCAGACTCAAGGTCTTGGTGATTCTGTATATTGTTGGCAGGGGTTAGGGTGCTTGTGTCCTTGAGCAAGACACTTTGTCACAAGTTACTTTCCTTCCACCCAGGAGTAAATTGGTACCTGTAGGGGCAGTGATGGTAATGTTTGATTATTCCCTGTGCGCTTAACTTGCTCAATTTCACAGCGCTACTTATTAACACACGATTTTTCGGAAGCAGGATTTGCTTAAATTGGTGAAGCAACAATATAAATCTCCATGCACGCGCAAGCGTTAGCATGACTTGGCCATGAAATACGGTAATGCTTAAGCAACTTTTCCTGCTATAGTTAGCACAACTTTTCTGCTTACCGTTAAGCAGCACTATGAAATTGGTACCTGGTTGTATACCCAGGGAGCTGACAAGGTTTCAGGAATGATTACTAGGCCTAATGAGCAGGGGTAATACCATTATCATGGAGGATATGTGCGCTTTGCAAATGCACATTATTAAATCACATTGAGCGTGCAATGAGACAAACCACTTCTTCCGATACTTCCTCCAGCCTGGACCCGCCAATACCTGACCGATGGGAGATACCGTTTGACCGACTGGAGATGGGTAAGGTACTTGGCAAGGGCCAGTTTGGTATCGTGATGAAGGCCTTCATCCCTGGCAAGCTGTCAATGCATTACACGTCTGGTTCCAGCCTCTTCAGAGACTCCATCAAGAGATGCGATGTTCAGGTGGCCGTCAAGATGTTGCACGGTGAGAAAATACCACGGCCTAATGTAACAACGCCATGTTTAGGGTGACTATTAAACAGTAATGATTTCACGGTTATTAAACTAACTTTAATTGTTTGGCAATGCTATTCTGATTCTTGCCCACACGTTCCATATTGTTATTATGCTGATTTTGTTGTTAACCCCTTGCGTACGGATGACGCCAAATGCCGCAAAAAAGAAATTGCCACCAGGCCAGTATATGATTTACAGTCAACAACCTGCAAGGAGAACCTTTTAAACCCATGTGACCAGGTGGCACGAAATGTGTGGACCGCCATGAGAGTGATTGTAGTGCATGTATTGTATGGATCCCGTGGCATGGGTGGCTTGTGTGTAAAGCGCTCGCCTCTCACCAATGTGGCCCGGGTTCGATTCCAGGCTCGAACCATATGTGAGTAGAGTTGTGCGTTGATTCTCTCCTGTGCCACGAGGGTTTTTCTCCGGGTCCTCCCTCCAGAAAAATCAAACACTTTCGATCTCTGGCTGTGCTCCGTGGTCATATATGGGTCGATGTGGCCGGCTGCCAGAGGCGCCTTTACGTGCCAGCGACTCGACCACGTCCTTCGCAATTCAGCATCCCAGCTGCGAGTAAGGATGATTAGCCTCCCAAATTATTATTATTATTATTATTAAACCACCTGTGTGCACAGTACACTTGACTAGTTTACTTGAATAAGCACTTAATTCAACCCCCAGTTGTTGCCCTCTGCTACTGACCCTAAGAGTCACAAAAGTGCGGTCGCGTTTGTTTCTTTCTTTTTTCAATTTCTAAAGAAATTTTCAAAACCTCACCTTTTCCCGCACAAAATGAACAAGTGTGGTCTATAAGAAACTGGATACAAAATATTCCATTACTCATTAACCCCTTGCCACCGGTTGACACAAATATGTGCAGATTGAAAATTGCCACCTGGCCGGTTGACGTCTATATGTTCCAATCTCTGCATTTTCAATCCATTATTGGGGTATTTTGTACGTTATGCTTGGCTGCACAGGCCTCTTGTTTCCGTTTTGCTTGGCTGCACAAGCCGGCCTGGCGCCCCATGAATTCCCCAGCATGCCCGGGTTCAAGAGGGTTAAATATGACTCTGGTAAATTTCAAGTTTGTACGGACAATCGTCATTAATTTAGTCCAAAGGCTTGTGTCAATGCCGACCCACCAAAAACAGTGCACCAAGATTACCGTCTAATATACTCCTGTTTTAATGATAGCCATAGCTGCAGTTTGAAAAAGACCACCTGGCTGTTGTCAACTGTACACACATTCCTGCGCATACTCAATCCATTCTTTTGAATGGGAGTGTAATTAATAGATGCAGCTTTTTCAAACAAAGTTTTCATTCACATGAAGGGGGCCCCAATTGTGATGAATAGGACCACTCTATTGTTTTTTTATTTACACTTGGCTGCACATACCAGCCCCCCAATCAATAACAACTGGACGCAAGGGGTTAAAACCACCTCTTTGATGGGATGCTCATGCAGGGGATGCGGAGGAGGGCCAGCGGCAGGAATTCCGGCATGAGATGAAACTGATGAAGGACATCGGTCATCATAGCAACCTGGTTAGTCTGCTGGGATGCTGCAGCACAGACACTGCACCGCTGTGTCTCATTGTGGAGCACTGTTGCCATGGTGACCTGCTGCAGTACCTAAGAGCCAATCGGGGACTGATGGTGAGATTATTTTACAGGGTTAAAAGCAGAAAGCTCTACATAAGCCAAATCAGAATTATAAATACGACTGTACAGCACATGTGTAGAAGACCACTTGTGGATAAACACAGTTCACAAGGTAAAGGGAAAACTTAATTGGAACTTTTAACTTTTTCACACAGATTGCCCCAAAATAAGGCAAAAACCTTTACGGATCATTAATTGTTGAGACATAGCTGTGATCCAGTAAAAAAATAGTTTCTGCCCCCCCCCCCCCCCCTCAATTTTTTTCAATGAATTCAACGGTACCGTGAAATTATAAAGGTACCTTTATTGGTAAAAACTTCTGTCTCAAACAGTAAGCAAAAAAATCCTATTGTTTTTTTTAATGGATCACAGCAGTGTCACCATGTTTATTGATCCACAATGTGTTTTACTTTATTTTTTTGTAAATTGTGTGAAAAGTGCCAAATTGATGTGCACATGCACAATACAATTTGTAATTCTGATGTGGCTTATGACGATATTGCAGAGTATTTAATTGTCAAAATCAAGGGAATGGGGAACGATTCATCAAAGATTCTTTAGAAGGGAGCTTTCTACTCACAACCCTTTCAGTCGAACAACCACGATATCCCAATTGTATTTGATAATTTTGCGTTGCAAAATTCTTGCTCAGAATACTAAAATTAAGAATTTTGATAAACAAATTTTAATTTTTTTGATGAGGAAATTGACCCCCTACAGGTAACAATGTATTCATTGTACATTATGATGATTCAGCCAATGCCAGACAGTGCAAAATGTATTTCACAGACATGTGGGAAATGAAACGAAGAAAACTGACGAGGGGAATTTAAACCTGCAACTGCCAGATTACTGTACAAGCAGTGGAGGAAAGCTTTCTTGACCTTTGCTGGGGCTCCAAATTTGTCAATATATTCAGATCCCACTGGTCAATTTCCTTTGTTTGGTCTAAATATTTATTTGGTTAACCAGCCAGTTTTCCTTTTGATTTACGTGATGAGATATAAAATGATTAATATTAAGGCTGCTTGCTATATCCATGCTTTTGAGGTGTTTCCTCCTGAATAATAAATGTTCAAATTGAATTGCTAATTTGTTGGCAATAGATAAACAGGCTTTCAAGTGTTCCTACTTTTCCTACTTTTTCCTATTTTTTTTACCTTGCTCCTTCTTTTCCTACTTTTATCTTGAAATTCCTATTTTTCCTACTTTTTCCTCCTTTTTTGTTGCACAACTCCAAATGAAATCTCAGTGAATACTTTTGATAAGTGTTTATACACTGTCATGTGAAAAACATTATTAAAGGGCTTGGGTGCAGGAGTACTGCAACTTCACTTCCAAGAGCTTTAGTTGAGGATGGAGCACAAGTGTTGTGAGTACAGAACATGCCAAATGAGGCTTGTGATGCTGTGGACATGGGTGAGTATCAACGAAAACTACTCCTGAAAGCCTGCAAAGCCCTACTTTTATCCTGATTTTGTCCACTAAAGTCCTACTTTTGTCCTGTTTGTTTTTTTGAAAATTTTGATCCAACTATTCTCCTGCTTTTTAACCTGGGTCTGCTTGAAAGCCTGAGATAAGTCACAAGCATTCATTCAGACATTCCACACAAATATCAAACGATAAGTAACAGTTTTTAATAAGTTTTTAATAAGTTTTCAAATGCGCCCACCCGAACAAAGATACTGACAATATTGGAGACCGCCAACATAGGGCAAGATAGCTCATCAGTTGGTAGAGCGCCGGTACGGTATTCCGGAGGTCGCAGGTTCGAATCCCGCTCCTGCCAGTTTTCTTTGTTCACTTTGAAAAGTTTCAAATGTTAAATAATTTTTCAAATTATGAATTGGGACGTGGACACTCATAATTCCTACAAATTATTAAAGAGGATGTTGATTGCTGAGGGAAGTCTGCGTTATTTTGTAGTTTTATGTAGATTGTGTATTGTAAAATAAAACGGCCAATTATTTCTGCCATGAAAAGACGAACAAATTGAGTTTTGAGAGCTATTTATTATCAAGTCCCTTCTGGCACGCTGGTGCGAATTGTCTAAAAGTCTTCGCTGCGAACAGCAAACAAATTTAACGTCATAACACGAACTACCCTTTTGTGCCAAGTGCTAGACACAAAAGGTACAAGGTGTTATAATGTCAGATTTGTTTGCTGCCCGCAGCGATGACTTTTAGACAAATGGCACCAGCGAGCTATGCTGCGCTGGAGGGGACTTGGTAAAAATAGCTCTCAAAAGTCACTTTTTTGTTATTTCATGGCAGAAATAACTGGCTGTTTTATTTCACAATACGCAATCTACATAAAACTGCAAAATAACACAGACTTCTCTCAGCAGTCAACATCATCTTTAATGTTTATCAATCATAGTGCTTAGCACATAACCATTTTAGAATAGTAGCTGGAAATCCATTCCATTGAAATTTTCAGTCACAGTACAGAAATTATAAGTTAAAAAGTCGTATCCTCATTAAGTGATCCCCACAATGTCGCTTCCCAGGTTGTATCGTAAAATTGGGTGTGATCCCTGGCTATACGGCATTCTGGGTTTATGACTTCTGGCTAGCGCCCACCCGAACAAAGATACTGACAATTTGGGAGACCGCCAACATGGGGCAAGATAGTTCAGTTGGTAGAGCGCCGGTACGGTAACCCGGAGGTCGCAGGTTCGAATCCCGCTCCTGCCAGTTTCTTTGTTCACTTTGAAACAGTACAGAAATAACAGTTTTGAGCAAGTTTGATCAGCGACTATAGTTAGCAACACTGGTTAGTCGACCACATCGAGTCGACAATCTGGAACCAGAGCTTGGTCATGCTGTTTATCATTAGGAACATTTGTGACCCGCTCTGCAAAAAGGGCACATAAGTCGCTGTATGCTTTTACGAGTTATGGGCCGTTCAATGTGAAGAGGGTGAATAATTCTTCAAACAAGTGATTTTGAAGGGAGGGAATTTTTTGCATCTTTGATACCTATATTATTCCATTTTATTACCAAAATCTTTGATTTCAGTGAATAAAGTTGGAAAAAGAATGTGTTTTTGTCGAGTGCTTCCATCTATTGCTTTGCTTTTTGTTTTTTTAAATGGTTTGTTTCTCCTTAAGTCATTTCAAGAAATTCATGAAAAAAATATGCAAATTTCCAAATATCTCGTGATTGCCAAATGCTAGAGACCTCAGACATATACCATATGAAAGCTTATAAAATGGCCTTTCCAGCTATATATAAAACTCTATTTTCAAATTTTGCAACATAAGTGCCCTTTTTGCAGAGCGGGTCACATTTGTCATACCAACCTGTGACAACTGAAGAGGGGACCACTGTTTGAATTGCTATCATTTGCACTTGGATGTTATTGTGCAGGTGGGTCATTCTATAAATTTTGGGTCCAAAAGTGTGACATTTTGTTAGTGTCCCTGTTACACCTGACCTGTGTAATATCCCATCAAGTATCATTAAAATTCAATTCACACTATTTTTTACTTGTTTGGCAGGTACTTTGCCATAATCACTCTTGGAGATAGAAAACATTAAAGAATGTGTCCTAAATTGCAAAATCTTATACATGTCGGATGTAACAGGGACACCAAAATTGGACCCCAGATTTATGGAATAACCCAGGTGTAAGGTATGTCACAAATCAACCACTGGTTAACCAGCTTTCCTTGATTGAACAAAATTATTACCGAGCGTTGGCATACACGCACCGTAAACTTGTAATGTTATTTGTTATCTTCATTTTTAGCTGCGAAATGAGAAGGGTGAAAAATCCGACGGAACTGGTGCTGATTCCCTGACCCCAAATGACCTGTTATCATTTGCCCGTCAGATTGCGCGAGGCATGGTAAGTCATTTCATCATTTTCTTTAGATGCACGTATGCAATCATGTATGCAGTGGTCTAGTTCTTTGCAAACACCTGTGTGAGTTTTTTTAAATCAAATATCATTTGCCCACGTCCATTATTCTAGATTGCATTTGATTCATGTTAATAGACGTTTCATTTTTAGACTAAACAAAGAAAAGTGGTTGGAGCAGGACTTGCAAACCTCCAGATTACTGTGCCGGCAATCTAGCAACTAAGCTTCCCTGCTCTGTGTTGCCAGTCTTCCGCCTTGTCTGTATCTTTGTACGGGGAGTGCTAGTCAGAAGTCATAAACCCAGAATGCCGTATAGCCAGGGATCACGCCCAATTTTACGATACAACCTGGGAAGCGACATTGTGGGAATCACTTGATTGGGACATGATTTAACTTAACCCCAAACTTTAACTTAACCCCTTGCAACCCGGTTGACACACATATGTGTGCGGATTGAAAATTGCCACCTGGCCGGTTGACGTCTAGACATGCCAATCTCTGCATTTTCAATCCATTATTGGGGTATTGTGTACATTATGCTTGGCTGCACAAGCCGCTTGTTTCCGTTTCGCTTGGCTGCACAAGGTGCCCCGTGGACCTTTAACAAAGAGGACAATGGGGTCCCTGATACCCCGGCACCCCCATATAATACCCGTACGCAAGGGGTTAATGAACTACCAAAATTACCTAGTCCGGTTGCTGTATGGTTTGTTTGATAGTGATATATGTACAATGCTCATTGAGTGATCCCGGCCCACAATGTCATTTCCCAGGTTGTATCGTAAAGTTGAGGCATGATCCGTGGCTTTACGGCATTCTGGGTTTATGACTTCGGTACAGTACTCCGTAGATCGCAGGTTCAAATCCAGCACCTGCCGGTTCTTTGTTCATCACATAATATAAACATCACAAGGGAAACTGACTAAGTAATATCAATTTTATTCAGTTTAACTCGCGGTGATGATAAAGACTTTTGGTTATTTACACAAACAGTGTGTTGTACCTCCATTTATAGGAGTACCTTTCCCAGAAGGGTTTTGTTCACCGGGACCTAGCAGCAAGGAACGTCATGGTGGCCGAAGACAAGACGGTCAAGATTGGTGACTTCGGCCTGACCAGATACGTCTACGATGACGACATCTATGTGCACAGGAGAGGTGGCAAGTTGCCTATCAAATGGATGTCTGTGGAGGCACTGTTTGACCAAGTCTTCACCACCTTCAATGATGTGTGAGTATACAGTAGGATTTAGATGGACCAAAACGGTGCGAAGGACTTTTCCGGTGGTAAGGGTAAAATTGTCATCAACACCACAGAGCATGGTTTATTTATGAATGTGTTCAGAAACAGTGTTAAAACAGAATGGGATTTCACTACGGTGCTTTCTCTTGACTCGGATGGCAAATTTGCCTTTGAAAAAGATTGTGCTTAAGTTTGAAATGTTAGGCGAGCTAATTTTGTTGATTTGTATATTTCAGGCCAATCCAGTTAGCAGTATGCAGCATTTTCATCCATTTTCAAAATTAAGTAAATTAGCCCAGAATTTGTGCGGACTTTTGTCGAAAGAAGAATCTGTGTAAAAGTAAAATGCTTGAACCCCAAAACATAGGTGCACTCTTGTGGAAAGTTGGGCAAAGCCATTTTCTTGATGTAATACTTATTGCCATGTGCCAGGATATAAGTGCACACAGTTTACTATGGGAAAATAATGGGAGTGTCACTTTCTGAACACAAAGGACATTTAGTAAGTTGATGGTATTTAATTGTCTAATTTGACAATTAAGTTTTGTAACTTGGTGTAGTGTAGATATACATACAAAAAAACCCAAATTATTAGGATACAAACAATGGTGCTACTTTGTGGGGTGAGTGGTGACTTGTTGACTGCAAATCTTTTTTTTTTAACTACTAGACAGCACTTTGCACAGTGATGATACCCTTTGCTGCAATTTGAGAATGTGTAACCATTTAACCACTACTGAGGGAAATTTTATGTGTGAGTGTGAAAAGATCAATAAAAGAAGGGTTTGTGATGTGGCAGTATGAGATAAACAGAAACTCGCACTATGGCTTTTTGAGTTAACAGTGAATTTCTCACTGAATGGTCAATCCTTATTCTGTCATATCCCAAACTGAATTCAATCGAAATATTTTGGGGGGTGATTTCTGGGGGTGAGTTGGTCTCACCAATGGTGTAAGTCACCCCGCCTGGGTCTATGTGTCTGAAAATTGGAATAATTTCTTTGGCATCTGAAGATTTATCCTCTATTTAGATCTAGACCCAGGAAAATAGTAAGGATGGTAAGGCTTGCAACCTAGAATGTGGCCAACCCCACCACCTCTGTTGCAGCCCTTTATCAAGTGGCTTTTAGCCTTGTAGTGGGCGACTTCCATAAAAAAAAAAGCTTGTTCTCAAAATATGTTAAAAGATTTGCCCCAGAAATAATGTTTGCTTTAGAACTGGGCCTTCTGTTGATGCGGCATCCCAACTGCTTCTCATTACAGTTGGTCCTTTGGCGTGCTGCTGTTTGAGTTGGTGACGCTCGGTGCCTCACCCTACCCTGGTATTCATAACAAAGACATCCCAGGTATGCTAAAACAAGGCGATCGCATGCATAGGCCGGAAAACTGCTCGGAAGTTCTGTAAGTACATCTGCACTTCATGCCCAGTTTCAGTATAAAGCCTTGTGTGCGACCTTAATATTGCAACCTCCGCAAAATTAAACATGTTAAAAATCAGGGTTCCAATTTCTTGTGTAATTCTGTCTTGTATACATGTCAACTGTAGATTTTAACAGTGCTCATCCAAAACCTCCAAAAATCACGTCTGAAACCTGTGAACTGTTGTCGTTCCTTTATACATTGATTTGTTGTAACATTTGTTTGATTACTTTTTCAGTTTCTTTTGATTTATTTGATTTTTTGTGATAAAAAGATGTATCTTCATTGAGTGAACCGATACAATGCTGCATGCTTCCCATGTTGTAACGTATAATTCAACCTATTACACTAGAATCACGTGAATGTTGCTTGTGGAATATTGCACAATTACATCAGTTGCAATCGATGCGAATTGCACAAAATTTACTGCACAAAATTTACTGCACAAAATTTACTGCACAATATTTACTGCACAATATTTACTGCACAATATTCCATAATGTTGTCTGAGGGGATGGCTATGTGTCAAAAGGTGATCCTTGGCTTAACTTAAATTATGGGTTTATGACTTCCTATGAGCACCCCCTGAGTGAAGATGTAAAAATAGGAAACCAGCAACACAGGGCAATGTAGCTCAGTTGATAGAGCCAGTACAGTCTTTCAGAAGTCAAAGGTTCAGGTCCTGCTCTTGTACAATTTGTTTAAGATGACAATCCAGTTAGAAGCATACAATCCAGTTATATTAAAGCATTGCTGTATTTTATCCATCAACTAGGTATGCCATCATGATTGCCTGCTGGCATCCATGCCCCGAGGAACGTCCCACCTTCACCCATCTCCGCAATAAACTGGAAGCCCTTCTAGAAGAAGACACGCCCTACCTGAGCTTCAACCAGAACTACAGCCACTTCCCCTTCTTTAAGATATCTGAGGAGTTGGAGTCGGAGGACGAAGAGGTTGGCAACGGGAGCGAGGATTGCGGAGCCAGAACGGATCACATCCCAATGGTGAGTATGGAAGGCGGTGATGCTAGCACGCTAGACAGGGCACCATCTACAGATGATGAAGTGTTCATCGAGCTAGAGTGCAGCCAGCCCATGCTGGGTACCGGGGAGGAGGAAACCAGCCGCTCCGTGGATGACGTCAAAGATACCAGCCCAGGATTACTGAAGAGGGATTCTGGTCTGGGGAGTGACTACCTGTACAGCAGTCGACATACAAACACAGAGGATGTTCCTCTTGTGTAGACATTGCAGTGTCAAAGTGTGTTATAAATATCTTGCTGTAAATAAGCTAATACCCAAATCTATGTTGAGAATAATTAAATCTATTACTAAACACTGTTCTTCTCATCACAAATCACGACGTCACATCTAATCACAATTTTTAGAAATTTGACGGGTTCTGTGAAACCAAGCCAAAATGTCAAACCCGATTTCAATGCCAGATTACTGTTTTAATATAAATTAATAGCCGATATTAGAAAAACTAAAGAACTTGATTTCATCAGAAACTAGAGTTACAGAAAAAAAGGAGTCCTTTCCACTGATTATCACCAAATTGTGTTCAACAAATTTGGCCCGCAGACCCAGTCATAAATGACTACGTTAGCATTCTTGAAAGATTATGATAGACACAATAGGAGGGTGCTATTTAATTTGGGTATAACCTGTTTGTGTTAAAGGTGCCATGTCTGCTCTGACAGATAATTGCAATTTAATGAACCCCCTGGAGTGCATGCAAAATCATGTTAAAATTGTTGGATTTAGCAGGGTTAGAGTTAATGGTTTCCCCTACTAACTACTGAGGAAAGATTTTACTTTAATACCTCCCACAAAAATTGGTCAAGAATAGCAAATTTTGGAAAATAACCATCCATCTGTGTTCAGAATTGTATAAACACTTGGCACAACCTTTAAATTTGAGAATTTATTTGGGAAATCTTCGTGCAATATAGGGGAAGAAAGTTTTTGTTTTCTGTGTTAGATGTTCTTGGCACAGTGTATGGTCACTCAAAGTGTTCACATACATGTCAATTTCTGCCTCAATTTTACACATTCTGCTGACATAAATCTTGAAATAACAGGTTGTGCCACACATTTAGATAGTTGTTATCAAGGAGGGTTAATTATTTTCCCAAGATTTTGCTGTTTCTGACGGATTTTGGTGGGGGGTATTAAAGTAAAATCTTTCCACTACGGATGCAAGAAAACTATTTTTTTGAGGAAAAAAATACATTTACTGCAATGTGGTCTTCCTAAATATATCATTCCATTATGCGCTATATGTGCAAAGAATTATGTATATACATTAATAGTGTAGGAATAAGGAGCCCCCTTGCTGGTTCTTCAAAATATGAAACTTATTAAATCTGTTACTTTAATGTTGGTGTTTTTTTGTGGATTTTCTCATTGGAAAGCTAATAACTGATCCACTGCTAATGAAATAGTAGTTCAGTTTGGACATTTATTTTTCAGGGTTATGCGCCCCAAAAGGATGTACATAGCAGCTTTAATACCCAAACCAAAAAGCACTCTCCTGTTGTGTCCGTATATAAAATATCTCAAGAAGGCTAATGCGAGCCCATTTCTTGGGGTTCATCCTTTGCACAGCCGAGTCTCAAAATATGAACTGGTTTTTTTCCTGCTGAATGGTGGAGTGTCATATTGCCACAAATCTGCTTAACCAGTTCGCGCCGGGATTATTTTTGCCGAAAATTTCAGTTTAAAAAAAAAATCAAAATATAGCAGCCAACTTCTGATATACAGCTAAATGCCACAAATACTGATTCGCAAGAGTCATTTTAACAGTATTTGTACGATATTTTTGGCCGAAACCTCATATATTCCAATACTCCGGTGTGCCCACTGGAGCTTAAATTGTAGAACAACAGGCCGTGCACAGCGGCCAAGTTCAACACACGGTCCGCCTCCACAGACTTCTTGGACTTTGTGTGTGTGCGTTTGTATAGCTATTCAGACCGTGGACCTTTAACAAAGAGGACAATAGGGTCCGCGATTGTGTCAAGGTCCACAATTGAAAATCGTGTACAAAACCAATGGGAGGCCTTCCGAAAAAGTTAGGGTATAAACAAAAGAGGAACAATGGGAGGTCCACGATTGCACCCGTTTACATGACTGTGAGTTTGTATATGCCGGCAATCGTGGACCTAGGACAAAAGAATTCGAGCGTAGACAAAGGGGTCCACGTTTGATCTAACGTCCACGATAGAAAATCATGTACAAAACCAATGGGAGGCCTTCCAAGTATAAACAAAAGAGGAACAATGGGAGGTCCACGATTGCACCCGTTTACATGACTGTGGAGAGATATTCCGTACCCTGTGGAGACATGAACACAATGCGAACAAAGGGACTCAATAGGTCTCCACAGGGCAATTCTATGGGTTAGGTTTGCTCCACAAGGAATTTTGTGTACAAAGTCTATGGGGGTTTGCTTAAGTACAGGGACAAAGGGGAGAACAATGCCATGTCTCCACAGGGATGCAAAAACGCGTATGTGTGTGTGTGTGTGTGTGTGTGTGTGTGTACAAAACAAATGAGGGATTAGCGTGTTGAGACGTCACCCTGAGGTGAGTCGAGGCAAGCTTTACATTTTAACCCGTCAGCCATGCCCTTGTATAAAAACAGCCAGTGCGTGTTAACTCGTCCTTAGACGCGAACTGGTTAAAAGCAGGGCCCAATTTCATAGCGCTGCTTAACACAGGATGTTTTGCTAACGGAACTCTCGCCCATTTCATAGACTGTAAGCAGTAAGCACAGCAAAGAGCCTGCTAACTTCGGAAGCAGGATTTGCTTAAATTAGTGACGCAACAATATAAATCTCCATGCACGCGCAAGCGTTAGCACGACTTGGCCATGAAATACGCTAATGCTTAAGCAAATTTGTCTGCTTACCGTTAAGCAGCTATAAAATTGGGCCCAGAAGTAATAACCTTCACCAGACCTGGGTCCAATTCCATAGGGTTTCTAAGTACACAATTTTCTGCGAGTGGAACATCCCTCCGTTTCATGAACACATGGCTTTAAGCACAGGAAGTGCTCGTTACTTCAGAGGCAGAATTTGCTTAACCCTCTGAAGCCAGATGACGTCTATACACGTCAAAAAAAAATTGCCACCTGGCCGGATGACGTCTATACAGGCCATTCTCTGCATTTTCAATCATTGTTGGATTATTGTTTATGTTACGCTTGGCTGCACAAACCTTGTGTCCGTTTCGCTTGGCTGCACAGGCCGCCCAGCACCTCATTATAAATAACAAGCTTCAAGGGGTTAAACTAGTTATGCAGCAAAAGAAATCTGCAAGCACAGACAGGCGTTAGCATAACTTGGCTGTGAAATAGCGCTTAAGCAAGCAACAGTTTTTTGTTATAGCTAGCACCCTTTTTCTGCTTGTTGTTAAGCAACCCTATGAAATTGGACCCTGGGCACACTTTTATGGCTATGCTTACTTTACAGTATATCAAGGTATCCTTGCTAACTATAGGAAGATGCTAAGCGTAAGCCATATTCACAGGTAAAGAAGGAATTTGGCTTGGGCACATACATACATACATACATCCTTTATAAAGAGTTTCACGCCCCAAAAAAATCATTTTGTTTGATAAATTACTATTTTCTTAATACAAAAGTTATTCACTTTTGTCTGAGACATCAGAAGAAAATCTGCCCACTTTTAGTTGTCGAATAATTAATAATTATTTGCGGCCAGACAATAATTCAGTTCTTGCAGGGTGGATCTTTGTGTACACAGAGGAGCGAAAGCAACCAAGAATTAAAGCCTTTTTTTCGGAAGGTTACAGACTCTCCTGAAATAGAAAAAAAAAGATTTTTTTTATTAAAATATAACACCTAATTAAAAAATTCGTGAGAAAAAAAATTGTTTTAGAGCACAGGATTCTTTAAGCTTTCTGTATTGATAGGATTAATGCAATCTGGGCTGCTGCTCCAAGTACAGAATGACTGATCGTAAGCACAGAATTCCATCTAACATGAAGACAATTTCTGTCAAAGTATAAAATTCCAATAAACAACATATTTTAAAGGTATGATAGCTTTGGTAATGATCCAAAAACAACGTGGGGCCAGATAGCTCAGTTGGTAGAGCACCAGAATGGTATTCTAGAGGTTGCAGGTTCAAATCCCGCTCTTGCCATTTTCTTTGTTCATTTTGAAAAAACAAAATGATCAGTTTCAATCTGAAAGCTTGCTGTTAAAAAAGACGATACCAGTACCAATCCCTCTGATAAATAGCGCTGTCTGAAATGCTGTCCTTCGTTGAGAGAATTCTAACTGAAGACCTTCAAAAATGTAGTGGCCTATTTGTTTCAACATTGAAAAATAAGCCCATATGAACATGCACAAAATCACTGTTAACCCTAACCCCTCAAGCCCAAGTGTGTGGAAATTTGTATTGGCTTTCTTGTGTGACTGGGATAACAGATCGAGTTCAAACTTTCACAGGTTTATTTAATATAATGTGTACAGTCACAAAAGTTATGAACACTGCCTGCAACTATTTTGTCAGCTCCGCTAATGCTGTATCATTCATACCTTTTAAAGCCTTGTCCGCACTGGACTTTGTTTTTTTAAAGGTTTTACCGAGACGATGATAAAATGAAAATGTGACCACTGTCCGCACTTGGACTTTCAACACGATAAAATTTTAACCGAGACCATGGTGCAAGTAAGCGAGCTGTCAATGTAACTACTCATGAGGGTGCTTTGCGTGACCTTTCTACATTGACGCGATTGACCCAAATCACACGTGCCTTTTCATTTTTCCAAGTGATGTGTACACGTAGGCCTACATCTTTAGCACCAATCAAACTTCCGACTGTATCAATAATAAAATCTGCCATGATTGTGACCAAAAGAGGAACAACGCTCTGGAATTTTGAAACTTGCCACATGTGCGCCGCACCGCGGTGAAACAATGCAAAGCGCATGCATGGTTTCCCTGTTAATAGCATGACCTTGCGCTCGGGCCGGATGTACGCTTTCCTGAGCCGCTTTTACGACTCGCACTGTCCGCACTGGACTTATCGTCTCGGGAAAAGTTACCTGGTCAGTTTTCCTGGGCAGCAGTTTCCCGGTAGAAGTAACCGCTGGACTCGGGAAAAGTAACTGAGAGGAAAACGTCCTAATAATTAGGCTGTCCACACTGGACTTAAAAAGGGAAAAGTACCCATCGTCTCGGTAAGTTTTACCTAAAAAAGTCCAGTGCGGACAGGGCTTAAAACTTTGAGCTACAGCAGTAGTTTACAGTTTCTGTGTTAAAGGAAACATGCTTCTCAAATTGACCGGATCACATTATATTTCATAAATACATTCATTTATATGTATTAAATGTGAATTAAAAGCCAAACTGGTTCAAGTGAAGTTTTAGTGTGATTATTTGCCGCTCAAAAATTGACCCCCCCCCCCCTTTTTGAAATTTGTTGAGACTCAATTTGAGGGCGCTGTTCGTGACGTAGACCGAGGCACCGAAATTCATGGATCGACTCGATAGTCTGGACCCGGCCCGTATACACACACTAGGTCTACACGTGCAATTTCGTAAGTTGCAACAACAACTAACATCGAACTTACCCTGATTTTCTCCCTTTTAGCGAAGGCTACTCGGGGAATGGGCCGTTTAACTGCTTTCGCCTATATCTTACTCGCATCTGGGAACTTTGTTGGGATGGCAGTGGACTTAAGAATATTTTTAATGGTCATCCCAAAGGATTTGAAAATACCAGTATCGAAACACGACGGCTCAAAGTGGTCGCTACATAACGCTGAAAAGCTGCTAGGGCCGGACCACTTTGCTCTTGTCACCTTCACTTTCGCCGTCCAAATTCTCCGGTATTTCGCACCAGTTGGAAATAAATGAAGGCTTACTCCATCCGTCGTTGTTTTGCTGCACCCAGCAGCCACACACCTTGTCGGCATGGCCGAAAAACACTACATTTTGCTTAGATTTTGGACGAAGAATTTTCGCCGTACAATGTACACACAATGCATATCCGTGATGAATGGGTAATGTGCCTCGATCTACGTCACATACTTATGTTAATGAGGGTCCCACTCAGGGGGCGGAGTAGCTTGGACAAACATTTTCAAAAATTGTTTTCTCATATTTAATCTGGGAAATAATTGTCTCTGGATACAAAATATCATTGTCAAGATAATACTTTATTGTTTTAAGCAGGAATAATGCAATATAAATCCTAAATCATGTTTCCTTTAAGTCTAAACTGTGTTAAAGGCCGTGTACATGATTGGTCATTGTTGCAATTTTCAAAAATGGGCGGATTTGGGAGTTAGTATGTTATAGGAAATATCGTTCCACTCACCTGTTCAAAGTTTTGCGTTGTTGGATGGCAGAAAAACGGCGCTCGTTTTCAACCGTCAAGCAGATGATAGCCTTTTAGGCGCGCGTGGCTACCAGCTGGACACGTGACGCGCCCTGAATACCTGCAGCATGTCCAGCGCGCCACTCGTCCGGGTAGCCACGCGCGCCTTAACTAAATGCTACAGGGCAGTTTTCCAACGATTTCCAGCTGGAAATCGTTGGAAGACGATATAAATTTCCACTTTTCTTGACAGCGACAGCACAACTGGTGCCATAACTTCACAGGATGATTGAGACTATTAACTTACAGTCCAGTAAGGTATTTCGTAATAATTCAGTAAACAAAAATTGGAGAATTACCAATCGTGTACACTACCTAATAAGTCTAAAGTAGAACATTTGTCATTCTCGCACTTAAATAAGAAAAAGAGCCACATATAATTTTTTCTATAAATTGTCCATAGAAAAACTCCATATTTTCGGTATTAAAATCTGAAAAATTTCCTACACTGTCGTATCAGTTGGCCTTTATAGAGTACCCAAGTGTGCACTGATGTCTTATTACATACATGTAATTGTGTGCGTGAACCAGAAATGCACACTGTGTACTCTGTTGTTTACTAAAGTGTGTTTTATTTCTGAAACACAGAAAGTTCATTTATTAGTTTACCAAGTTGCACAACCTCTGCCAATAAAACATTAAGGATGTCCAATTTACTCCTATTTTGCAACAAGCAATGGGAACTGATGACAACTGAGCTGGATATGACTTCGGTTTGTGTGAACGTACGTTGTTAAGTACACTAATAACTAGGCAAGTGTGCACAGTTTTGAAAATTAACAATATTATAATATGCCATCAGAAAGAAAAGTGCCTGCATGTCTATTTATTCTAACATTCGGGATGAGAAACGTTTCTGTGTTTTTTTTTTTTAGAGCTGACCCTCTATTCTATATCTTAATACTATTTAATCGAATTTAAAAACCACATACATGTACTTTCATTGACATTCCACTTGTAAGTCACATTTTATACATTAGTCAGTTTGGGTTAAAATGATTGTCTAGTATTAACAAACTATTTGCCAATAGTTAAGTAAATTCTAAAATTGAGCTGGCAGAGTTTTTGCCAAATTTCCATGTGCACAAAATGCTGGTGGCATTGGGTTGCATAAAGATATACCATTGGTGTTGGACCGTTGGATGTTGGTCCGTTGGGTCCCCGGTCCGTTGGGTCCCCGGTCCGTTGGGTCCCCGGTCCGTTGGGTCCCCGGTCCGTTGGCCCCCCGGTCCGTTGGGCCCCGGTCCGTTGGGTCCCGGACACTTAGGTGCAGGACCATTGGCCCCATCTGTACCTTGATCTTATAATTCCAGGTCTCCTTCACAGTATTTGTCTCGGGGGGGGGGGGGGGGGGTCTCCACTCCAACACTGGCGAAGTCTCTTGCAAATTTCTTTTAGAAATTTTCAGACAATCTGTCTCCAGTTAATTTCATCCACATGTTGTTTTAACAGAACCAACCCTTTTTGCCACCTGTTGCTGTTTTTTCTGCCCGATCTAATTAGTAAACTTGTACCCAGTGGGAAAGCCCACTTTCCTCTTTAAATGCTGTTTGCATGCCAAAAACACTTATTGTAATCATTACCAGCACCATTATTACCAATTACTTAATTACAAAGCAACACCTAAATTGCTACCTCTGTCAGCCCAGTCAAATCCCTTCCTGCGAGTTTCCCCAGTTTATTCAATAGCTCCCACATGTTCGTCGGGAGCATTTCATTGCAAATTGGAGACATGGGAAATTAATATGGATTGAAACTTCTCTGAGACTGGTGCCCTATTCCCTAGAGGCTTAAATGTCACCCTTTTGATCCCTGTTTTTGACACATTTTTACAACGATTGCATAAGTATTTCTCAAGGAGAAAAGGTTGCTTAACTCCGGACCGTGATCCAGAAAAGTTGAACTGTTTGTTACTTCAGAGTGGTGGATGTTGGAGGCTTCAGGAAGGTTCCATGTTGGAATGGCCTAGGGGGTGTGCACATATTTGTTCAATTTTATGTTGTCAATTAACTCATTTTATTTCAATAACAAATGTGAGTTTTTCCTTGAAGTAAGGTGTTTTGTACAATCCATTTTGTATTATGCTTCTTGTGACCGTGACTATTATTGGTATTGAAGTAGTTGTCCATTCAGTGAGACACTATATAGTGTTCACCTACATAGCCAGGTGCTCGCATCAAGGGAGACAAAAGCTATGTTATTTAATAGCTCTGTACAGAGTGGGGGCGTTAGATTTGTAGCCCCGCCCCAAGGGAAATGATTTGGCGTTTTAGAAAGTTGTTGAATTGTCTGGAAAAAAGTAACAAGATTTTTTTAAAAATCATTTTCTGCAAAAAATGTTTATAAACTCCTCAAAAAAAAGTTCGGAAACTCAAGTTTGACAGACGATTTCTCTCTTGTTTCCAACTCCTTTTCCTTGAATTCGGTATCATTGGAAAGCCCTGTTATTCTTCTTTACAATGATGTGTCATTTGTTATGCAGCACCGCTGAATATGGGGCTGGGTGTAAAGTGAAATGTCACAAAATTCATTGCTATTGTCATACAGTGCATTCCCCTTTTGTTTGGAGGATGGGAATGTGCAACAGATCTGCAACAGATCCTGATTGATGAATGGGACGCCATCCCACAGAAACGTGTGAACCGGCTCGTGAACAGTATGAGGAGGAGGTGCCAGGCTGTTGTGGCTACATTTGGATCGTCCACCCGCTACTGAGGCTCTTGACTTAGCATTGTTCAATTGAAGAAACTGTTCAATTATTAAACCAGAAAAAAAGACTTTCGGTACGTCTTGTTTTTTCTTGTGTTAGTGACAGAGTGTTGCATTGTACTGTGAGAGAGACTTCTTGTTACTGATGGAACATTACTGGGTGTTTGAGTGCAGAAAATGACAAATTCTTTTACTCTGTTTGAAACGCAAGCACATCAACAACAGAGTTGCTACCCCGGAGGCAATTTATTGTGCGGACAGGCCATGTGGATTTCTAAACTTTTCCCGCACATTTATGGCTTACAACCTTTAAATATTGGTTAGTAAGCAGAGAATCATTCAAGACACACCAATCCTCCAAACAATTCCTAACAGCAAGAGTCAATACACTTTTGGACAATAGCAATGCATTTTGTAAAATTTCACTTTACACCCAGCCCCATATTCAGCTGTGCTGCACATCCCCCAATTGTTTAATCATAACAAATGACACATCATTGTAAAGAAGAATAACGGGGCTTTCCAATGATACCAAATTCAAGGAAAAGGAGTTGGAAACAAGAGAGAAATCGTCTGTCAAACTTGAGTTTCCGAACTTTTTTGAGGAGTTTATTTTCAAAAAATGTATTTAAATAGTACCCTAAAAAAGACGCCAATTTAAAAAAAAAACCGAGACTGGCTTGCCGATAGATTTCAGCTGTTAGAAAAAATTTACTAAATGGATTTTATATAATAGCATGGTATAGGTCTAGTTTCGTCGATCAATCACCTGAGTTATCAATCTCCTGGGTACTCAATCTCAATATCTAGGACCCTGGATATACGTGCCCTGGCCTGTTGAGGAAGAAAGTTTTTTTTTTTTTTAAGGAAGAGGTTGGTATCGAATCCAGTCTTGTCTTCCTCAAGGAGAAGTGCGGATTTGAACAAAAAATGGATGACACTTTTTAATTCTAATTTTTAGATCTCTGATTTGTCATGTAGTTTCAGCCAGCAAGTAACCACTTGTGGTTCTTTTTTACTGAAAATACCCCACCGCTTATCCCATCATTTATGTTGTTACTTGTCAATTATAACGTACCTAAAACCTCAAGTACTCCAACACATTGAGAATTATAAGCAACCCTTCTGATGCTCTTGGTCATAATCAAGTAAATGTTCCCCTTACAGGCAGCATCTTGCTCTTCAGTTCAGTCACTTGTGTATATGATTTTCTCACGGGTCTTAGAACATTTTTCTATCTCCGTCTGTTGTTAATCTTTGTATGTTATTCTTGCTTCTTGTCTTAAATTTGGCATGGTTTAGAGTTAGTCTGCCCTGTCACACCCCAGTACCTCTTCAAGAAGCTTAAATTAGGCCTAATAATACCTTTATTTTGGACTTATTTAAGCCAGAGCCCCGAGATTGGAATGTTGGTTTTCATCTATAACATGCACCCATATTTCCCAATTTATAGTCGCTTTTAACATTTCTTTTGCTGTTCCCAATGTGTTTTGGAACCCTTTTAAACTCTCTTGGGAGGGGAGGGGGGGGGGGGGGGGGGGGTGCGCGCTAATTTCAATTTTATATTCATGTCATCTTGGACAAAAGCTTCAGTATTAGTCTCACAGTTAATTTGTCTGTAAATAGTTTGTAAATAATTTTTTCCCTTTTAATTTAGCGCTTGGCAGGCAGTAAAACGCTTAATATGCAGCTGCTACAATGAGCAAAGTTTTGATATCATTTGTTTGTACAGTGAGTGCCTAAACAGAAGAATGTTATCAGAGCAACAGCGCCCTCATGTGTCCGGAAATGGCAAAAGCATTTTGGAATTGTGAGCAAAATAGATTTTGTTTTTACTCTCGGGGTTTTAAAAAGTATCCAGTTATATTTTTTACAAAAGAGACACTGATATGCACAAAATGTTTTGCAATGCGATTTTAACTATAGCTTTCCGGATGGGTACGTTTCCCCGGAGCTATACACCCCACCCCCACTACCACCCCTACTCTCACCCCACCTCTCACCTCTAACCCCACCCCACCACACCCTCACCCCCACCACCAGTTAAAATCGACGTTACGTCCAAAAATAAGCCAGTTCGGTATTTCAACTGCGCATGTGCAAAATTACATTTTATTCCGAATGACCCGCGTGACCTATCGCGCGCGTGTAAACGCAACTTGGTCGCACATTACGTCAGCAATTTTGTCCCGAAAAACCTTTGACCTACCGAACTGGCTTATTTAAGGTATATGATACAGCATTGGCAGTTTGCAGCATCGCAGGCCGGCAGTGTTCATACTAGCATTATGCAGGAAATAACAAGCATGTTAAATGTTCAGCTCAAGCTGAGTCAGGAAAAATTAATAGAAACCATTGTTTTAACAGTGCTTTTCTGCAGCTTCACATAAGCTTATTTCCATTGTAGAAATGGAAATAAGCCAAAGCATTTTTGGAGGTCTTTCACATTGAAGTTAATCGTAACTTGACGCCTGTTATATTCTCTCAAGATGTGCACCCTAGGAAAATCGGTCCAACACAAAATCTCCCTGCAAATTAGGCACCATAGAGTTTAATGGGAGCATCGTGTCTGCATGCAAACCCGCCAGGTGTGTTCTTAATGGGATATGGGGAATTAATCTAACAGCGGGCTGTCCATCATCATTAGCAAATGCACGAAATGCAAGATGAGCTCAAAGAACTAATGAGTCACAACTGTGAAAACACAGGATGTTTTGAATAAACTCGATTGACGGGGGAAAGCGGTTCATTGCCGTCGTTTCATTTGATTTCACACCTCTCGTGATGAACGGTGAGCTATTGGGAAATATTAATTTGAATGTTGGTCGTGGATCTGTCTTATTTGAATCCGTCAGCAGGTGCCAAATCCTGAAGTCTACCTTGAACCATGCTTGAACAGCAAAGTTTTAATTTGGGGAAGATCTTCGCTTTGATAATGATGGGAATATATACAACTAGAGAGAAAGCTTGCGGATAGAGCAAACAATATAAGCATAAACTCGGACAACTAACTTGAAAAAAGTGTGTTTCATAGGAGCGGTACAAAGTCAATGTGACGGTCAGTGTTCTCTGGCCACCAGGGAAATGCTTAGGTGTGATTTCTTGGACAAGAAGGGTCCAGTGCAGATCAGTGAAATGTGAAACGGGATGCAACAACCTAGAGGAATAGTATCCTCAACTTAGTAAAGGGGCGTGGGCCGGTATCATAGGGATGTTTTGGGAGAAAGTAGTTCCCCCCGCATGATGTATATATGCCAGTAGACATTGCACAAAATTATACAACGTACGACGTCCTTGCCTCTCTAATCCATTGAAGACGACACTTTCCTGATGGGATTTTTTTAAATATGTAATATAACGTGTTGTGTGGAGTTTTTTCGGACGGAAAGGGGTAAAAATTCGCCTTGTTACAGAAATATTTTGTTGCTCTTTACGTAAAAGTTAACCAAATATTCCGGTTTTCTGAAGAATGCTATGACGAGTCATTAGAAATTGATTTATAGAAATAAGGATTTTGCGCTTTCTTTCACAGTGATACATGTAGTATCAGCTGACAGTGCGAGTACGTGATTCACGCACCCGGAGGATTAGCGCCTTGCAAATTGGGTCCTTTGTGGTGAGACAGAGCTTACGAGAGAGCCTGCCAGCCGAGCAGAGTTTTAATCCTACCCGATCAGTTCAAGGCAGTCCCAATCCCTTCGATGTACCAGGTGGGCTCGACTCCGAACGGTCCGGGAAGGGATTCTAATTTGACGGCTCGCCCAAAGTATTCTTATACAGTGGTGAAAAAGCAAAAGTGGAGGAATGATCGATATTTTCTTTTAGGGTGGGGGGAATCACTCCCCCAAAAAATTACCTCTAAAAAATTTCCGCGGGAAAATTCTAGGGAGGGGGAGCTACGATAAGGAGGAACACGGGACCGCCTGTTCAAAAAGGTACATGTATCACGTCATATATTAACATTATACGCAAAATTATTGCATTTTATATGGTTTGTCGCTTCTATTTAGAAAAGACTTGCGTTTTTCGGTAGTGGAATTTCCTATGGACATCCACCGGTCAGAAAGTAGGGGGAGTACGTACAGGTGCCCCCCACCTCTGGGATTTACGCCCGTGCTGTTGAGGCTGTTGTTCGAAATAATCTTTACATTGTTGTGACCAAAATTGCGGTGAAGCCGTGTGCGTTTAATTAACTGGGCACAAAGATGTATGTATATAGCAGACTAACAGAGGGAATGAGGGTTTTGAATTGTGGGATTTATACTCGGTGTCAGTATAATAACGCTTCGATTCCTATTTGTTATTTTGTTTTTATTTTGGTCCCATGTTTCTATTTTTATTTTGGACCATTTTTATCCTGGTCCCATGGAAGACAACCATCTGGAGAATGGACCGCCTGGATAAACGTTACAAATGCATGAAATAAATAATCATAATATGGTTTTTGTATTGTGTTGCAATGTTAACTTTGAGTGTGTTCGTTTTGATATTGTGCTGGCTCTAGCAGTGTAGATATCGTTGAACTGTCTGAGTAACTTGACTTTTAATTAAGCGATTGTGAATTAAGACTTTTGCTGATATTATTGTATTTATTGTATTAATATATATATTGTATTCATGAAAAATATTTACATCGATTAAAATTGCGTGAAATAAATATTTGACAAGTGTTGATTTAAACGCATTGTATGTTTGACTTATCTGTTTTTCTGCATTTTTTTTCTTATTTCTTTTCTTCCCAAAAATGTGAACAATCAGTTTAAACGAAGCACGTTCTCAAAGCTAAAATATGTCGTGAGTTAATTTTCACCTATTTTACGATTTTTGTTAGTCCGAAAGCAGTCTTGCGGGGCATTTTGAATTAAAACAAATGTATATTTTTGGAAACGAGCCTAGGTTTTTAAATGCATTA